>PVKB01005391.1:0-99241 GCA_004027205.1 Ctenodactylus gundi
GGGGCGGAACAGCAGACAGAAGAGCAGGCCAGCTTTCTAATGCTGCCCTCTCATTTAGCTCATGGAAATTTCATAACAGCTAAAGTCTAATTTTCCCCTGGATTTGAAAGGAAGCTACCTATAACCCAGTTGAACCAGTTTCATGGAAGGAACTTTGTTACTGTGCAAAATTCCACCCAAGATTAATTGAACTTGACACATCCTGAATATCTTTTGCATTATGCACTAAGGTAGTTTTTTTTTTTTTTTAATGTCAGTATCTGAGCCTTGGTGTGTGGTTTTTAGATATCTGAAGTATTCCCACTTCTCAAATTCCTCTTAAGAAGCTGGAATGCAGTGCAGTGCTGGGTTTTCTTTATTTTACATGATTCCTCACCTTATTATAACAGAACTAAACAGACTTCAAATTAACAATTCATCCCAATAAGAAAATGTTGAATGATGTCCAGAGTGGCTGGCCTTGGTTCAACACCGACCATTGTCGAGTTTACGGGAAATTAACAGCATGGGCCAGCTTTATGTCAAATGGAAAAGTGTGCGCTACCATCTTGTGGACAAAGCATAAATGACACTGAAATCCACTCAACTCCTTGCCATCCTCCAGGCTCTGGTGGACACCTGCCATGTCCTGGTTTCCATATGCTGTCACAGTGACCATGCAATACAATCCGGAATGCTGGCCCTAAATTATCATCATCAACAAATTGGTTTTAGTTCATCATCAGCTTGCCGAGAAAACTTTGGAAGACAGATGCCAGCAACCTGGATCTTCGTGTAACCTTTGCCTTTGACTCCTCTCTCTCCATTTTTTAAAATTGTAAAATGACATTGGCTGATTCTGGCCTTCTCATATTGGACTCCCTAGTTTTTTAATGTGGTGATATTAGTAGTGGTAGAAGTAGGTAAGTAGGAAGTGTCTGTATGGTGTCCTGTGGAATTGAATGTTCTGATACCCAGAGAAATCGGTTTATTAACCAACTTAATTCTAACTGATGTAAAAAATTATTTTTCTCCTGGATAATTTCTACACACATACATCTGTACCCTCACACGTATGTCTCTTTCTGTGGTACTAAAGCAATAATCCAAGATGGATAGACTTGAGTACTGTCACTTTGGTGGGATGAAAAAGTAAAGAGGACCCCAAGTCTCAGGGTTGGCAAGAACATTCCATTTCAATAAACTCAATAGCTTCCCTAACATGCGAGCCACTTTCACAATGTCTAACTTCTTGTTGACTGCCTCCTGCCTGAATATAAAAAAAGATACTTGTAATGATTACTATATACAAGATTGACAGGAGATTTATAGCAGAAATTTCTAGGGTGCATTTCTTTTTATGCTGATGTTCATTTTTGTTGTGATTAGAAATTACAACTGGTTTTGCATAATTTTTCTAGCTGTAAAAGGGGAGTAATGCATATTTTCTCTACATCCTACAGAAATAGCTCAAAGCTTATTTCTCATTTACTCACTAGACTCATTACAAACCTACCAAACATTTTATTTTAAGAGCAGTATGTCCACTAAGCTGGAGACTCACATTTTTGCAAATAGAAAAGCCCTAAAACTACAAAGACAGAGAAAGACACAGAAAGACAGAGAGAGAGAGAGAGAGAGAGAGAGAGAGAGAGAGAGAGAGAGCAACTGAAAAAAGCACAATACTACAACACTAGGATGGACATTTTTTTCCCAGCACTGACTCTTGGAAGGACAGATAACAGTAGAAATTTTACTTCTGTCTGGGTGACTGCTCTGGGCCTACCAGACCATTAGTACTTGGCTTTGTATTATGAGACTTTGACCTTCCTCTTCCGAGATCACTAGATTTTTTTTCTTTCATTATATCTTGTGGTAAAAGCTATAAATGTGATCTCGGAGCAGAGGCCATTATTTAAGAGATCTGAAGAAGCCTAAAGAAAAAGTGGTATATAAACTCTGCTTTGATAGCTGCAAAAGCACAAGTGTTCAACCACCTTAAATCAAGAAGAAAATTGCCCAGGTCCATGAAGGAGAAGTAACTGTCTGTGAAAACCTACTTTCCACAATCTGAACACAGAATTTTCAATTTTTATATTTTCCAATGTGAGATGAATTTTTAGATCCTAATACTAGCACTTTAATGATAAAATTCCATGGCTTTTTTTTTCTTTACAGTTGAAGAATTCTTTGTAGCATTCTTAGGTTGTATAACTTAAAATTATACTTGTCACAAGAACTTACCTACAGATTAATAACAGAACGCAGTAAGACAACAGTCTTAGTCTACAGAATATTCATATACCATCAAATTTTAAGTACTTTTTTGCTCTGTATTTGAAACATATGTATGATACACATGGAAGATAATCAATGATCAAACTATTGAATATCTATTCTATACAATGGAGAGTCATTCTACACCAAGAATAAAAATATGCAAGCATGCAAAAAAGAGATAATCTGAGAGTGATGCCATCATAGATATTCCAGGGCAAGTGCTAGAATAAAAAGAATATTATTTGTTCAGTGTCTGATATACCAGGTTTTCTGTCAAGATTTTTGTATATCTACTTCAAATCTTTACAGTAGCCTGACTATCACTATATTAAGCTAGGTGCATCTGAGTGGCTCACTCAAGTCATACCATACAGCATGCTAGATTGGAACTAAAAGTCTGTATCTTCCTTATGCCATCAGTGTACAAAGAATATAGATTCTACTTAAAGATTAAAATGTGGTCCGTATTCAGTGATTGGAGTGTTACCTGGGTGAGTTTTGGTCAAAGAGGAATAAAAGTGTTGGGAGGCAAAATCACCTAGAAATTATCCAATTAGCCTTTTGGCCAAATAAGATTGGAACTTGGTAGAGAGGCTCCACAGATATTGGCATAACTGCCAGAGACAGACCCATGGAAAAGAGTGAGATGAGTACAAGACAGCAGAAGAATGAAGCTCAACCCCTGAGCCCGGAGGATGCCTGCAGGCAAGTGGGTTGGATCAACCTTCTCCAGTCCATACCTGACCTAAGAGTGTACATCTGAGTGAAGTGTGTACGTCTCTCGTCGTTTAGAGATCAGAAATCTGCAACAGAGAGGAAACTGACTTGTTCAGAGTCACGAGAAATAAGCACTTCTTCTAGCCTATTGCTTTTCCGACCACAACTATAAAATACAATTCTTCTAATTTCCTAACTCTATTTTCCCCCCCAGCAGGTCAGAAGAAAAAAATGCTGGGGAGAGAGCCCCACCCCCATCTGGGTTTTCATCTCTGCTGGTCTGGCAGCTTTTTGTTCCCTAATGAAATGATTCTATATTAATCCTTCCTGCGTATGGAGAGCAAGAAGGTAGA
The DNA here is from genome assembly GCA_004027205.1 of Ctenodactylus gundi. Taxonomy (NCBI): domain Eukaryota; kingdom Metazoa; phylum Chordata; class Mammalia; order Rodentia; family Ctenodactylidae; genus Ctenodactylus; species Ctenodactylus gundi. The sequence continues at coordinate 3,330 of PVKB01005391.1, forward strand.
CACTGGCAGGAATCAGGAGTCAATATTAGTTTTCTTATTTAATTAGCTGCATTCAACAGAGCTAATGCCATAAGCAAATTACTAACAGCCAGTAACACATCCCTTTAGGGATACGTGGAGCCTATTTGTTCAGCCCATTAAGACCAGAAGAACGGCCTCATAAACCCAGATCTGTCAAAGCCAAAAGAAAATGTGTATAATTGGAAAAAGGTTGAAAACAATCCTGGATAATAAATTGCACTTACTCAGTTCTTCTGTCCTTCCAACTCTACAACTAGCATGGCATTTCATAAGGGAGCCATGGACAAGAGACAAGGGCTGAGCGAGAGCCTGGGCTTATTAGACACCAGAGAGGGGCCTCCGAGATCAGTGAAATCAGTTGTTTACTTAGATTCCACTGACTTGAAGGGTGCGTCCTGCCGAGAGGAGGCCGCGGCCTCCAGCTTCCCTGGCGGTCAAGGGCAGGGCCCCACAGCTTGACCATTATCTGTGGGAAAGTTGGCAGGAAGAGCTTAACAAAATCTCTTCTAGCCAGGTGTTCTGATAGTCTTGTACATTCCCTTGTGCCAAGGCTAGAACTACCTACCTCATTCCCTTGGACTGCGTGGACTTATTATCTCCTCTGACATTTCTTGAATCTTCTTCTCTGGAAGAGAGCTACTCAGCAAGAGAAAGATGAATCCAGGGGGGCTCTCTTGCTTATCAAGCGCATTTTATTTAACATATACACGCAGGCACACACACGCCTGCACACAGAGGGACACACGCACGCACACATAGGATACTGCATGGATTAAAACCAGCTTGAATGACTTTGTCAGGGAGGGCTAAGCTTCCGCCACTAGAGCCTGAAGTTGATCCTCCCGGTTTGCCGGGATTCGTCCTTTGGGTATTGGTTCATGCCACTGCCAGTGATGGATGAATTTGATCCTTCATTGTTTGGCCGTAAAGATCTTGTGGGCCTTGTGCTTTTAAGTTCAAACCGCCTGGAGAGAGCAGAGGAACCAAGGTAGCTTGCCCCTCCCATCCCACCACAGAGGTTGGCACCAGCATCTCCTGCCCCTACTTCTATTCTAAAGCTCCATCAACTGTAGAAAGCAGTTTTGTCTTCCCATGTGGAATAATGTCTAGCAAGAGACAGCAAGCCCATGTGCATGTACTATACAGTGTGGTCAGGGAGAATCATCTTCCCCAAAGAAACACATTATCCAAAAAGTGACCCTTCTCAATATTACTGAAACACTATTTTTTTACCTCACATCTTTTATGACCAAAATGCAGGGGTAAGTCTGTTGATTACTTGGTTGGAGCATTAGGTAGCTAGATTATAAGGCAGTCCAAGACCAACGTCTTTGTGGCAGGGAGGCACCAAGATTAGAAGTGGGAGTCATTTCTGCACGTCAAAAGGAAGCCTTTTCAGTGTGATTTGAGAGCCCTCTCTCCCTCTCTGAGTCCTTCTCTCTTGATCATTTCAGCTCTAGAGATGCATATATTTCACCTGTCTTCTTTATTCAAATGTTTGCGTATCACACACTTGCCCGACTACATACTTGTTGAATAAATGGATGCAAGAAACTGGTAATGCTGATGGCTAGATATTTCTTTCTCTGAGTCATCACAGCTTTGAGGTGAGTCTCTCTGAGAAATAGGTCATGGCTTCAGCTTTCCCAACTCATAGTTCTGTGTACTTCAGACTTCTATTTCATCCTTCTGACCCAGGGCAATTTTTAACAGGAACACTACTGGCTATCTTGTTGATAGGAGCAGATACTTGGCACCTAGAACTTAAAGGAAGAACTAGTTACTTGGCTCATGGTTAGGAGAACCCAGTCCATGATCAACTGGCACCATCAAAAAGAATTGCTGGCACAAGAGCTTCGAGGAGCAGAGTTGGTCATGTCATAATGGCAGGGAAGAAGAGTAGGGGAATAGTCCCAGAGATTAAGAGGCAAGGACCAGACATGTTACCCAAGGTCACATCTCTATGACTCACCCAGATGCACTCAGAAGTGCACTTTATGATTCTGCTTGGTGTTTCTTACTCCAGTCAAGTTGCCAGCAGCTCTACTCTTTCTATAGAGAATAAAAGTGATCTATGTTTATCTAGGAATGTGCTGCGCAGTCTGTAGGCCTTATCTTTATTGTTTACAAAGAGACTGTAAGTAGAATACTAGTCTGATTTGATAGACAAAGAAGCCCAGGAAAATTAAATAACCTGCCAAAGGTAACCCAGTTATCTGGTGGTAGATTTGAATTCAGATTCTTTGAGACACCAAAAGTTTCAAGGAAAATGAAACTGAGTGTACTTGGATTCAACACTTTAAATGCCATGTAAGACCGAGAGTTCCCGTATCCTGCTTCAGCATGAATGTTCTTTCCTCTACAAAGTGTGATCTCCAGACTGCAAAGAGCTTCTTAGACGCGCAGTCTCAGACTTTACCTCAGTCTCACTGAGTCAGAATTGCTACTAAAAAAAATTCCTGGGATTATTTGTATGGGTCGAAGTCATAGGTCCACAGGAAGTGCTATGGGTGCATCAAGAAAGAGGGCCCCGCCTAAGGTCGCCGCATCCTGGCATCCTGGGAAAGTAGCAGGGAGTAGCCTAAGGCATTATGTGCTCTCCTGGATCTCTTACCAGTGAAAGTAACACTTGCCTTGGCGCCAAAGAGGGCATCTCAATGCAAACATAGACTTTATGTCGCAGTCTTCGTTGTAGCGGCTGGGTCATCCTGATTAGCTCAAGACTTTCCTGTTAACCTCATATCGTCAGAAAAATCTCCATTCCGAGCAAACTATGACAATGGTCACCTAACACCTGTAACTCCCTAAAGGAGCAAGTGACAAAATTGCCTTCCACTTAGATTCCGGAGATCTAAGTTCAGGTTTCATTATCTTCACCCGCTATTCCTGTGAAAATTCTCTTTTTCTTATCTGCACAATGGAGATAGTCTGTCATGGCAGTCGCAAGATGAAGTTAGAAGCTGTAAATATTTAAAATCATTGAGACAAGAATGATCAGCATTCCATCACAGTACTCTTGAATGAAAGTTTGTAAATGTGCTTTGCCAATTTGTTAATAGTGACATAATCTGTATCAAAGATGTTCCCAGTATCATGAGAATATACTTTTGTCAAATAACTTTCTGTCAACTTCTCACTAGCTGGCTCTGCTCCAGATAAATTGTAGTCTCATCAGTCCTGCCAGTGGTTTCTCTCACTTTTGAAGAATCTTGAGTCACTTAAAAAAATTGCTCAGCATCACTAACATTAAGGATGTGTCCTCTGGACTCAGTAGTTCAAGCTTTGGCTCCATCACTTAATATTCAGATGACCTTGGACAAATTATTTTAGGACGTTCAAATTACTGTGTTCATTTCTCTAAAAAATATAGTATCTTAAGAAAACACACACCTAGGCATATTGAGACAACCACTCTTCATTATCAAACTGATAGGATTGAGAGGCACTTAGGAAATTAGTAAATTGTGCTTTTGGACATACCCTGGATGTGTCTGTAAGGTGTTTCCAGAGATGATTGGCACATGAGTCAGTCAACTGAGGTAGAAATACTCACTATGGATTTTGACGGTAGCATCCTTTGATCAGGAGACCCAGGTGGAGCAAAATCTGAAGGTGGAAGCCAGATTAGTGCTTGCAATTTCTTTTTCTTGAGCAGGTGCACCTGCTCCTGCTGCCATCATCCATAGACACCAGCCTCCAATTTCTTCAGATTTTCGTGTGGACTCACAGCAGCAACTATCCAGGAAAATTCTAGGCCTTCAGCTTTAGACTGAGGCTGCATCATTGTTCCCTCTTGTTCCAAGGCTTCCAGGTCCTTGGACTGAGTCCCTGGCGACTGGTTTCTCTGGCTATCTAGGGTGCAGTTGGGCATTGAAGGATTCTGGCTTTTGATCTTGTATGCCAACCTGATAAATCCCCTAATATAATAATAACTGCATTCTACTGATTCTGTTTCTCTAGAGAGCCCTAGCTGCGCGTGCACACACACACACACACACACACACACACACACACACACACACACACACAGACACACACACACACACACACACACACACACACACACACACTGGATTTGAAAAGAATAGAGATTTTTAGCCAGATTTGCATTGATTATATTTCTCAAGACTGTTCTCTCAGAGATGGCTGTCACCTAGATATTCCCTTTTCCCCAATTATATAGTATGAAAATAATGTTTGGTAAATAGATCTGAATTGGCTCTTCCAAAACTATGTACTTCTCTAGAAGATAGCCCTTGGCCATATCCATATTCCTCTTGTAGAGATACTCAATCCCATGGAGTAGTCTTACGCTTAATTGGGAGAAACAGCCAAGACTCATTTCTTCTGGAAACCTGCCCTGACCACTGAGCGTCACAGAGATTTCTCAATAAGGCATGATTTTTCCTGTAGCAAACGTGGTGAGCTTGGTGATCACATGTTTCCATTCTCCATCTATCCACCACCTCCCCCACGAATGTATACATGCTTATTTGTTCTGGCTTTTTTTGACCAATCTTGCAAAATCTATGTTCTACGATTCCCATGGCATGAAGTTTGGTTTTCCCTGATCATCTGGTTGGCACTCAGTCCTGGCTTCGTCCTCAAGCCCAAGGCCTGGGTGGTCTTTGAGAAACCTGAGAAGGTCATTAACAAGGGATCATCTCCCCAGAGTGACCTTTTACAAAGCCTCAAACTGAAACCCCCCCGGGAGCCTCATCTTCTGCTAGTTGAGGAGAGATGGTGTCATGTGATGTTGGGTAAGATGTTGGAGGAGTTCTGAAATGATGTAGATGCAAACACTAATCTCAAAACAATCCCAATCTCATAACTTATTTTAACAATTCAGCCAATAGACACTTGAGAAGGTTATGATATGTGGATAGCTAGTGAAAAGAAATAAGTTGCAGTGATGTGCTGGATTTTCCTATGTTGTCTATGTTGCTTTTCAGAGATTTGCCACATATGTTTATTTTTTAAAGCAAGGCTTGAAAACTGACATCCCATAGGCCTACTATGACTCACAGGATTGATTTGGCTCACCCAGTGTTTCAAAACTCAGAAACTTCACACTAAAATCCATCCTATGGCTTCTCTTTAAAAAGTGGAAGGCCTGGCAGCATTTTCTAATGCGAACGACTTGCTGGAGGCACCTTTTGCCATTGTCTTGCATTTATTTGCTTCTCTGACCCCCTTTAGGAGTTTTGTGTGCACCATGCTGCTGTTAAAGAGCCTGACTTCATAAACACATCCCATAAAAGGGGAATTGTCCCAACCCCTTAGGCTCTGTGGATGGGGCAGTCATGAGAAAAAGTCACACTTTTTTATGATGTTGCTTCTCACTCTCTCTTAACACCACTCCTCTGTGGCTGACATCATCAAGAATGACACCTGATCAAAGGTGGCCTGTCCTGGCACTTGCCAAGGACTTCTGGCCTGGCAGGGAGACGTGAGTGAGGGTAACACATTCCCTGCTTAGAATTTTGGAATTATAAAACTGTGCAATTGTTTCCAGCCAGGGAGGGAGAGAATTGCAGAAAGCGTGAAATATACTTAGCACCACAGCAAACTGAAGCTCTGTGTGGGGTGAATGGTGGTGGGAAAAGTCTATGGAAGGCAGAGTACAGACCTCATGTACCAAAAGAGACAACCATAAGACACCAGGTTGCCCTGAACAGCTGAGACTATAGTCCTGTCTTCTTGACTTTATTCTCAATTCTAGTTCTGATGAAACCTGATGTTCTTGTTTCTAGTCCTTGTGAGAAACTAGCCCCAGTAATCATATATGCACCCTTCTTCTTAAGAAAATAATGCCCCCAATTTCCTCAAGGAAACCGTCTCATCAAAACAGAAAAGTCCATTTTAGAATAAAACCTATGTGCGGGGGAGAGACGATTCATTTCTAACTATGTCAGATGTTTCCTATTTTTCTAGAAGTTTTGTTTTTCATCGGATGGCCCTCTAAGCCTTCATGCCGTCAATTGACTTACAGTGAAATACAATAATCATAAGAACACATTTTATGACCATTTCTTGAGTGTCATCTCTATGTGAGCCACCATGATAGGAAAACGATCGAGAGGAAAATTGAGATGCCTACAGTCCTGAACCTCAAGGAACTTATAAGCTAATGGCAAAGGCAGAAAATGTTCAGCAATTGCTATAGCACAATGGAGTGGAATATTATAAATATGACAATAAATACTTGCAGACCCTCAGAATGGTTAGGAGAAAGACAGCAAGTTAATCTTCCTTGCCTGGGTTGGGAGTGGCTTAGTAATCCGGTTTGCTAGCAAATTAAAACGGGCAATAATAGATAGAAAGCAATCTACAGGAAGATAATGGACAGGGGTGGATGGACATGAGGGAGAGACTAAGAAAGCCAGGACAGTGGGAATAACTCCCTCTGGGGACCTGGGGGTCACTGGATGACATCCCATTGTCCCACCCCAGCAGGGTTCTCACTGCAAATCAAGAAGGGTGGGAAGAGGAAGGAGTCGCTATGAATTCTGAATTCTTCTTAAGAAACCAGAAGTTCAATGGGGCTTTTCTTATCTTTTTTTTTTTTTTTTAACTTAGCGTTTGGTGGAGGATAGGAGGCAGAGAGCAACTATGGAACAAACCCCTTCCTGGGGCCGTATGCATGTGCTTGAAAAGAAGGGGACAGAGCCAGCCAGCCTCACTGGGTTGTTAGTTCACAGTGGAGAGTGGTGGAAAAACACTGTTGATAAGGCGGTCTGGAGCCGGTCTGTTGAAGGCCTTGGATTTCAGGACAAAGGGTTTGGACTTGATCCTGGAGGCAGTGGGAGCCAGAGAAGACTGGGGAAAAGGGTTGACTTGATGAAAGAGTTCCTCATTCACTAAAGAAAAGCACTAGCACAGCTCATTTTTCTCCTTAGAAAACAATCATAGAATTTAGCTTTAATGCACCCTCAACTCAGTGAAAAGCATATACCAGCCCTAAAGTCCTCCCTGGGGGAGTTCACGAGTTCAGACCCAAAGCACAAGATGTGTTTTATTTGGCTTTTAAGCACTTCTATGGGCGATGCATGTCCTCAAAGGAGAACAGGCTGATATGATTACATGCTTTATCTCAGTTGCTCTGATCCTCCTGGTGCCTTTCCTTTCACTGTCCAGCCCCTCTGCCCCACCACTTCTGCATATCAAAGGTAAAATGGCTGAAAGATCATATACTTTCTTAGTAGCATCTTAACAGAGTGGATTCTCAGCATGGAGGACTTTCAGAAATCAAACTACTGCTTCTCAAGCTAAGTCACGCATAGTGCTCACGAATCTGTAGAGATACCCACATTGTGTCTGGTACTGGGCAGACACTCAACCAGAGATTGTTAGAAACATATTTATGATACATACAGCTTTAAGAGGAAACATTTTGGGGGGCAATACTGGAGATTGAACCCAGGGCCTTCATGCTGAGATATATCCTCAGCAGTTTTGTTTATTATTTCTTTTTATTTCGAGACACGGTTTTGCTAAGTCACCAAGTTTCCCAGGCTGGACTCGAACTTGTGATCCTCCTGTCTCAACCTCCCAGAGTGCTGGGATTACAGGTGTGTGTCACAACAGAAAAAGGTCTTGAATAGAAGCTTTGATCTTTATCTCTTCTCTCTCTCATTCTTTTGCTCCCTGCCTTCCCACTATTTCTACACTTTTCCTTCCTTTTTCTGCATAGATTTTTCTGTTCAGTCTCCTTTCTGCCTCCTTCCACTCATTCTCATTTTTTTTTACTTTCTATCTCCCGGTAACTTTCTTTTTCCTTACAGGAACTGGGAAAGACAAGGGTGTGTGGGCGGCCATGGCTCCTCTCCAGGGAAAGTGTGAGGCTTTGGGCAAAACAGACTCTCACGTCTTCCAAACATAGGTCTAATCTGAACAGTCTCCAGGTTCTAGTCTCCAATCCAACTGCAGTGGTTTCAGTTGGACTCCCTGAGAAGAGACCCCAGGGATGCTGTGTTTTACTCTTGTCTTGGAGGAAACCAGAGTGCTGTGTGCCTACTTGTCTTGCAGATTGGGGCACCCAAGTTCCCTTTCCTCAAGTCTCTAGAGCCCAAGAGACACTCTTTTGAGTGGAATGCCTGGCTTAAGAGAAGCAGGACTTCATTAAAGGCTTGATTTTATCCCCAAATGATCTATTGTTATGCATCAAACATGTTTTCCCTACAAACCAGTTGGCAGGGAACACACAGATAAATTACTACAAGATGTATTCAGACAAGCTGTTCAAAAGGAAAACGGTCCTCTGTGTGTGGAGCTCAGGAGAACATATCTATAAACATGTATTGAGAAATCAATTTAGCATAAGTTGGCTGGAAGAGATGGACGGCTGCCCCCAAACTACCAGCTTGCTGTGATATCTGATAGTTCTTTTGAGGTTATTGTCCATTGTCTCAGTGCTGAGAAGGGAAAAACAAGGGTACATTTACTCTGCAATGTTTTAAAGGGGAGAGAGCTCCAGGTTATTGGAGACAATTTCGAATTCTCTCTGCAGATGAACGTTTTGTTAGCCAAAATTTATTTGCTGAATAAAAGGGTGAAAAGTGATTCTACCTGTACATAACAATATTTGGGTGCTAGACGATGATGTTGTGATAGATTTCAAAGGAATAGTAGTAATGGAACACAAACAGCACACTGCTACTTGGTATGAAAGATAATACCTGGGTGTGGCAAGAGAGAGAAAGGCATATAGATCTCACCCCAACCACATGCCACTTGCCAGCTCTGTGACCCTTGGAATATTTTTAAACTTTTTCAAGCTTTTCTCCTCTGTTCTAAAGGATTAGGTATATGCTGCATTTTTAGACAAAGGTATGAATTATGTAACACTTGCAATGTGCCCTGTAACTTCACTACGGCCCATAGTCACACATGGTTGCTGGCATCAAAATTAATTAAATAAAGCTAAATTGAGTCTTCAGTTCCTCCACCACAGTGGGCATATTTCAAGTGCTTAGTAGCCATAGAGAGGAGGTTGCAGCTTCTGTGTTGGGCAGCAAGCTATAGAAAATGTCCATTATTGTGCAAAGTCTGTTGTGCAGTGCTATCCTAGGACACAGCAGACACAAATAAATAATTTGTACATAATCATTTTCACTTGCTTCATAGTTTACGAGCATTTCCCACATAGTACTATTCAGCAAAGCTAAAATGCTCTTTCATAGCCTCTTGGATAAGACTATTTGGTGCTCTTACCTGGCTCAGGTCTACAAAGAAAGGTGACTGCTAGAAAATCAGAGAGTATAAAGACTTTATCTAAAACACACCAAATGTGTGAATACAAAAGACCTTGACTCCAGCCATAAATGCATCTCAGAAGAAATGACAAAGTAGAAACAAAGTAGAACCAGCAAAGAAACAGGAAAATCCCTGAAAGAAAAGCTACCAAATACCCTTACTTAAAGCATGGTGAGGGGAGTCTGACAGGACCTGGGCCAACAAACTTGCAAACTTTCAGTATGGACGAAAAGTACCCCAAGACACATGGCTGAAGCTTGAGACTTTCACAAGGTCAAGGAAGAGCTATTACAATGTTGCTTTCATCTGATTGAAGACTATGTGACTTTTGGGGGTGAGTCCAACAGATCGAAGCTGCAGATGATCAGACCGCAGCCTGCTGAGCAGGGTCTCTTGATCTGCAGTACGTAATTCCTGGCAGAGAAAAGGAAAGCAAGTGCAAGCTCAGGCTGCCTTGTGGAAGCAGAAGGAAGAGCTTGTGCCACTACTGCATTTGTTGAGTCCTGTTTGTTGAGTCCTTATTATATGCGATACTCTATTCATATTCTGATTCATATGGCTTAATCCTTGCCATAACCTCAGGTACTATAAATATCCCCATTTTATAGATGGAGTAAGCAATGAATGATTAGGGACCCACTGAATGTTGTCATAAGCTAGTAAATGGTGGCACCAGGACTTGACCTTGGGTGGTCCATCAAAAGTTCACATCTTAACCACTGCGCTCTGAAGCACATCAGGGTAACTAATTTCTGTGTGGCTTCCTTATTTAAGTTTCCAAAAATATTGAATTTTTAAAATGATGTTCAGGATTTTTCTTTTACAGTTTTTCTAAATACTGTAGGAAACAGCCTTAAATATTATCAGAAAATGTCATTAAGGTAATCGTGGGAATACCTTTCTCTAAGCTAGGTATTTTATAGGTCGTACCTAAGCTTTCCGTGGGTAAATGAATATCATAAACACAATGAGATGGTGAGACATTTACCTTTGAGTTTGTGTGTTAATGTCTGGATCTGGAATGTTCCCCAGAAGCATATGTACTAAAGGCTTAATCCCTAGCCCATGACACCATTGGGAGGTTGTAGAACCTTTAAAAGGTCTAGGAGAGGTTTCAGGTCATTCAGAGCTTGTCCTTGAGCAAGACAGTGGTACCCCAGGCCCTTTCTCATTCTCCTTTTCATATCCCAGCCTTGAGGTAAACAGTGTGATCCCATGCTCTTGCCGTGCTGTGCTGCCTTACCACAGGCCCTGAAGCAACAGGGTCAACTGACTGTAGACTGAAACCTACAAAACTGTGAGCTAAAATAAGCCTTTCTTATTTTCAAAGTGATGGTCTCGGACACGTTGTTACAATACTGAAAATACGAGTAATGCAGTAGGGACCTGTTTTGTCTTCGGTGCCTGACTGAAGAAAATGTCAAATGAAATGGGCATTTGATTAAGATGTCGTATGTGCATGTGCCAGTTCCCCAAGATGAATGCAATTATTATGTGTTACAAAAGTATATTAATGAAAATAACAATTATGGCCACAAAGCACAAGTAACAATGGTAACAAAAAGAAAATGGGCACTTATGTAAGGAGGGCGGTCTACAAACCCTATGTCAGCTGCTTGTTTTTGTAAATGAAGTTTTATTGGAATACAGCCACTCCCAATCACTCACAGATTGTCTATGATTGTTTTTGTGCTATGATCATAGAGTTGAGTAGTGATAAACACTGCGGTCCACAAAGCTGAAAATATTTATTACCCAACCTTTCATAGAGAAGGATGGCTGACCCCTGACACAGGTGACAGGTATAAAATGGAATTATATCTGACAGGGATCTCAACATATATCCAATCACTTTCAATAGATTGAAAATGTAGAATTTGAATGGTATTATATAAAATAAAATTTGACAATGTTTACATATCCTCAAATTGAAAACAAAAGTACACAAGTCAAATGGCAAACTTTTATAATTGAGCTCTGCTGTAGTTCTGAATCTGAAAGCCAAAAGCAACCCCTAAATTAGAAAGAATGAGAAGCTGCTTTGTGACAATCCTCCAACCTTCCGTCCATTTCCCTTGACAGCCTAGTCACAAATCATCATTAGTGGTCCTGTTGTTGTTCATTTGCGAGTGTTTTACGGTCCCTCCTTATGTGTTTCTGGAGGGCAGAATGTGTCCTCTGTTATCCTGGTGCTTAGCACAGAAATTGGGAGATGGTGGCACATGTGGGAGCAACATCATGCGGAATTAGAAAGTCCTCACCTAGGAGAATCAGGGAAGCAGCCACAGGCTGGAAAGTTTGGGCAGAGTGCTCTCCCAAAAACTGAGTGAGCCAGCAGTGAACTCAGAAGACTCACAAGGTCACTATCTAACCAAAGTGTAGATATAGCCCCGGCCGAGCCAGGAAGTCTTGACTAACTTTGACTGATCAAACGTTATGTGTCAGAGACACACCATTCTCAGATCGTGACATGTTTTTGTTTTGTTTTTCATAAGAACTCAAGGAGATGGGTTTTTCTTTTTATGTCGCAGGTGAGAAAACATAAGCCTAGGGGAGTTCATAGTCTTATTCCAGGATACCCAGCAGAAGGTGGTAGAAGTTGGTTTTAAACTCAAGGAATCTGAAATCAGTGACAAAACTTGCAAAAACTGTGCTATACTTTGCTCTTTGTGGTTGTATCTATAACCTCTCCCTCCTCCACGGTCTTCAAGACGTTCCATAGGGAAGTATTGCTTGGGACTATTTATTTACACTTCCCAATGAGAACTACTGATTACTGAAAGATAAAAACGTATCTCATGTAAAAAAGGGATAGACACTCTACTCAACATACTCTACTGTCTTTACATTTCCAGCACTCATTGGGAATTTTATCTCAGTTATTATTATACAATTAAAAATCCATTATTTTTATATTTTGGAATACTAGAAAACTTTAAATAAAAGTCATATTTGCTAGTCATAGCCCAGTCTGAGGCCTGACAACACAGTGTCACCTGAGATTCTGTTAGAAACTCACAGTATACAGTCTTGTGTCCCACCTAGAATGACATAATTAGGGTCAGCGTTTCCTATGCACTTTGAAGTTTGAGAAGCATCAGCTCTATTGTAACAATCTTATAGTTATTGGATCCCCTCAACAGATAACAGTGTGGGTAGCCAGGTGAGACAAACGGGAGGCAGGCTGATAAAAGCTTGATATGCTAGAAGTCAAGACCTCATCATCAAACTATGGAGGGACTAAGTAAGTGGCTCACAGCCCTGGTTTTAAGAACCCTAATGCCTCTGCTAACTATACCAAGTGTGCAGGATCGCCAACATGGATCTGGGGTTTTAAATCTCCTAGGATGACTCTAATGTGCACCGAAGGTTAATTTCTCTGTAGGTATAATTGTGAGGGAGGAACGAACATGCTTCTGTTTGCTTTGAGCCTTTCTTTCTCATGGCCTAATTCCTTTTCTTGGACCTTTGTTGCCTACATAACTGCTACTCACCTTTATTTTCCCAGTTTAAATCTTAGAGTCCCCTTTCTCCAGGAAGTTTGAGTTAAGTGGCCTCTCTAGGACCTGCTCTACTTCCCCCAACATGGACTCTGTTGCCTTTTCTTATGTATTTCTCTGCACATCCCATGAGACTCACAGTTTCATCATGGCAACACCGTATCCATGTTCGTGTGGATGACAGCAGCAGTGATGAGTACTCCTGCGTGTTGGCCGTGAGCCAGTCTCTGAGCATGTATCGCCCTAGTCGAAACTCTTTGCAATCTTATGATCTTCGTTTTACAGATGACAATCTGAGAATTAGGAAACTTAACTCACATGCAACAGAATGTGCTCAGTAAGATACACTGAGTAGAGAAACAGACACACAAGCTTCCCACACCTTCTCCAGCGGGATGGGTGTCACCCCAAGTTTCCCTTTCCCTGCCCTAGTCCCACCTGATCCTTCCAAAAGCTCAGTCCTGATGTCTTTCATGTTCTCTGCCACAAAATAGATGGGCTGAACATCTCAATTTGTTGCATACCTGGCAACAGCTTCCATGTCAGAGTCCCATAGTGTAGCTTGTTTGGAGGAGCCTATATAACAAACAAACAAAACAAAACAAAACAAAATAAAAATGGAAAGGGAAGAGACTTATGTGTATTCTATTGCTCAAGCTCTATATTTTATCCCAAATGGTTCAAACTCTATTTGTCAATCTGCAGGCAGAGCACACAATAGGGTGAGATTACCTTAAAGTCACGTCATGCATTTGTTCAAAATTGTAATAAGTATTATCTTCCACCTGATATAATATTGGACTGTATTGTTGTCATACAAGAAAAATGTGAGCTCATTTAAAACTGCCATCAAGTCAACTTTTTATCATTCCACTAAACCAATAAATGAACGATCAGCATCAGCACATTTTGTGGGGTCCATTGGGAATTTCTGAAGCTATCGAGACTAATAAATGTTCTAAATACATTTTGATTGGGCAGTAGACTGTGGGAGCAACTTATTTCATTTTTTTATTAATCCTGGAGGTAAGTATTATTATTTCTGTTATATATGTGAGGATGACAAATGACTATTAAAAATGAGAACTGTAATTTCATGCTTCATAGTGTATGAACATTGAACAATTAAGGAATTTCTTTTAGGTCAGTGCCAGAATGGGACTACAAATCGGAGATCAAACTTAGTTTGGGACAGGGAGGGAGGGGCTCTAATAGTCACACTTGAACAAGGAGCAAGGCATCAAATAGGAGGACAGGGTCCAGAATTCTGGGGTGAATTGTAATCCAAGAAAGAGTTGGCACGTGCCCAGAATATTCAGCAAGAGCCAAAGCATTTGGGCAGATGGGGTGAGGATGGTTCTATCTGAGGTAAGTTGGTTGTTGTCTCATGGGCATGGGGGAAAAAAAAGCACATGAGAGACTTGAGTTGTCAATGCCTGAAAAGAGTGATTCATACATATTTACTTACATATTTATTGATTTCCTACTGTGTTTTGGGCACAAAGAAAGGGTCTTAAGTACATTCCGAAGCAAAACAGATGGATTATCTATCTTAACTGGACTGTTCAGAGAAATTATTCATGTATGTTCCTAGCTTAAAGTTGGGATGGGTGTGATGAAAGGAAACAAAGGTGCCAAGGGCAATGCAGGCATGCAACAGAGGAATCTGTTCTCATCTGGGAGTGAGGGAAGCTGGAAAGTCTTTCTTGGAGGAGAATTAGGCAAAGAAATAGAGGACAACACTCATGTCAAAAGAACAGCCTAAGCAAAGGCCTTTCCAGAGAAGGAAGAAGGGGATGCATTTGAAAAAATGTAGTTGAAGTGGATCAAAGACCTAGATATTAAGACAGAAACACTGAAACTTCTGGAGGATAAAATAGGCAAACTCTAGAAGATGTCGGATTGGCCAAAGACTTTCTAAATAGAACACCTGATGCAAAAGAAATAGCACCCAGAGTCAACGAATGGGGTTGTATCAAATTAAGAAGTTTCTACACAGTGAGGGAAACTATCAACAGAGTGTAGACAGAACTGACAGAATGGGAAAAAGTTTACTACCTGTTCTTCAGACAGGAGGCTAATAACCAGAATATTCAAAGAACTGAAAGAAATAGACCCTGCAAAATCAAAGATCCGATTAAAAAATGGGCAACTCAAATGAATGGGCAGTCCTCAGATGAAGAAGTTCAAATGGACAGCAAATACACAAAAAGATGTTCAACATTCTTAGCCATTAGAGAAGTGCAAATCAAACCATCACTAAGATGCCACCTTACCCCAGTGAGAATGGCGCATATCAAGAAGTTGAACAGCCATCGATACTGGCAAGGTTGTAGGGAAGAGGAACACTTTAACACTGCTGGTGGGACTTAAACTGATACAACCACTACGGAAAGCATTATGGCGATTCCTCAAAAGGCTGAAAATAAATATTCCATTCGAAGCAGTGATACCTCTTTTGGATATCTTTCCAAAAGACTTAAAAGCAACATATAATAGAAATACATATACCCCCATGTTTGCAACAGCACAACTAACAATA
The DNA here is from genome assembly GCA_004027205.1 of Ctenodactylus gundi. Classification (NCBI taxonomy): domain Eukaryota; kingdom Metazoa; phylum Chordata; class Mammalia; order Rodentia; family Ctenodactylidae; genus Ctenodactylus; species Ctenodactylus gundi. The sequence continues at coordinate 18,648 of PVKB01005391.1, forward strand.
GCTAAACTGTGGAACATGTTGAAATATCCATCAACAGAACAATGGATACAAAAACGGTGGTATATGTACGTGATAGAGTATACTCTTCCATAAAGACAGGTAAATTTGAGGCTTTTGTAAGTAAATGGACACAACTTGAGACCATCATGCTTAGTGATGTGAGTCAAACTCAGAAGAAAAAGTATTGCGTGGTTTCTCTAACGTGAGAAACCCAGAATACAGACATTTTATAGAACCAAATGTGTGTGCTGGTGGGTGTCAGGTAGGATAAAAGAGGGATTGGAAAGTACAATAAGGTGAGGGGAAGAGACTGTCATGTTGTCATGATGTAAGTGTGCACAACATCATCAAGCCCCGTGTAACCATTTTATGCTACATGTAACTACTAATAAATATTGGGGTTTAAGAAAAGAAAATGAAAGACTGCCAATATTTCTTAAGCCCTGTTTGGTGGAAAAAACTGCCTTTGTTTTAGAAGAGGTGGGGCTGTAATTGGGCCATAGGTATTGGCTTTTCTAAACTGGAACACAAGACGGAGAATGAACTATTGAAACTCGAGTCCAAGCTCAGGCAAAAGCAACCGAGACTAGTGAAGTCTAAGTCTGTGTTTTTTCAATTTGCCTCCCCCATGGATGACGACAGTCCTGAGGTAGCCTTCACTATACCTTTTGACAAATTGCTCAGGAGGCAAGTACCATAATTAGAGCCACAAAAGCTGGGTTTCAGCCCTAGCTCTACGTTCTTCAAATTAAGAATTTCTGGTGTTCTGATGACCTTTAGAACATTGCTCTTCAAAATGAGGCCTTCACTATACAGAATCACAGCCACTGGAGGCGGAGCCTTAGAGTCACGTGTGGTGATTCTTACACAGCTTTAACCTTGACAGCACCAGCTTAAGCATAAGGATCTTCCATGTCACCTGCTCATTAGTCTCAGAAATAGCTTAGAAATTAATGACACCTCTGTCCCACCCACACAGTTTCTGATTTAATGACCAGAATAGAGTCTTGAAAGAAAGTGTGGAAAGTCTTGGAAATCCTCAGGTGATTCCAGTGTTCAGCCAGCCACGTTGAAGAATCAGAGATTTACGAGAAGCTCACTCCCGAATATCAGCTTACAGATCCACGATACCAGAAGTGACTGAAGGGTTTACATAAATCTCCAGTCCTGTACCAGACATAATGTGCCGGAATTTCTAAGAGTTAACATCGAGAATGGATACTTGAAAAAAATTATCCCAGCCCATAAAGTAAAATAGGAAGGCATTGGGTGCTTTTTGAGCTTGCTCAGGAATGGGATATCTTGACTTGGATTGGGGCATTCCAAACTTCAACCAGACTTTTTCTGGGGTGAGGTCTGAGATTCTGAATTTCCAGCTGCAGGTACTGCTTCTGGTCTGAGGATTGTGCTGTAATGAGCAAGCATTCCTCTAAAATCGGCCAAGACTATACCTGAAATCTGCAAGCACACAAGATCTTGTTTGCATGTCCCTCTCCCTTTCCACATATCACCTGCCTCAGAGCAGGGATTGGATTTTTTATTTTTCATCTCTGCATTGCCACCATGTAAACACAGGGCTCAGCACATGCTAGGAGCACAGTAGATGGGTTTGAAAGGACTAAATACCGTGACGTCCTTAGGGTCCCGCTGCAGAGCCAGCTGAAGGTGAGACATTGCTACGACGCAGGCCTTCTGCCACTTCCAGTCATAAATTCCAGTTGGATGGGGTCCAATGTGAAGCTGTGCTTTAGCAAAGCCTTCTGTGTAGGGGGTAAGGACAAAACAGGCCTCTGGAACATTAATAATTCTGCACAGCGGCCACAGCTATGATATTTACAGACCTATGAAGCTCAGGAGGCAGCCTGGGGTTGCTTACACAGCTACGGACTCCCAGGACTTAACAGTGTTCCAAAGGGAGCGTGTATATTGCCCGATCCTGCCAAAAGCCATACCGTTCATTAACTTTTACTATACAGAGAAATGCGCCAGGCCTGGTGCTAAAATGACATGAAAAAGCCTATTCGACAGAAATGGTCAAAGGCTAAAGCACAGAGGGAACAGGGGAGCTCCAGGGGCGTTGCTCGTGTCTTTGGAACAGGAGAAAAAATGCCGCTGCCTCCCGAGTGGGAGGCCCGGGCTGGTCGGGATCTGACAAGGACTTACTCCTTCAGGAACTTTTTTCAAGAGTTTGGTTCCATCCTCTGGATTCCTTCTGTGTGCTGACGGTTGTTTTTATCCTGAACATTTTTTTGATTCTTTGACTATTTGTGCCGTTTGTGAGTTTCACATGGAGAGTGGGTCAGGGGAAAAGAAAGAGGAAAAAAGAGAGAAGGAGAGACAACAAAGGCGAAAGAGATAGTGAGGGAAAGGAAGAATAAGAGGAAACATAGTGTAAGTACAGAGGAAAGAAAATTAGATGGCGATTACGTGAGAGTGGGTGCAGGTGGTAGTTACGTGAGAGCCAGGGCTCCTCTCATTGGACGGGTGGTCTTGAACTAGCAATTTTTTTGGTCTTTCCCTTCAGCTTTAGTAGTTTATTGTCTACTCTCATCACAAAGCCTCACCTCCAATTTCTTTCTGCCATTATCGCCCTCTACTTTCTGTGAAAGGCTAGCTTATCTGGGTCAGGCAATTAACACTGTGTGGACTGAAACATTCCCAGGCTACTGTAACACACCCTTCTGCAGCTCGACCACACTCCAGTTTCCCTACCCAACGGAGCCTGGTGCTGCTCACTTTCTTTACTGTGATGGGGTCTCATCCCCTGCTCCCCTCACTCCCCACGCCATGGGAGGTATGGGTCTCACCTGGGGCGATTTTCAAACAAGCCAGTGTTTCTTACCATGTGCTTCAGGATCATAGATGTGGAGTGGTAAAGGGGAGAAGGGAAGAAGGATTTTTTTACACTAGGACAAGGTACCTGACACCACATTTTCAATGGGAAGTTTATTGGGTCATAGTTTCAGGAGTTGCAATTGATGGTCAGCTGGCTTCAAGGCAGGATGTCGTGGTAGAAGGGCTTTGGTTCAACCCATGGCAGCCAAGAACCAAGAGAGAGGAAGGAGCCGGGAGCAAGCGTGAACTTATTCAGGTTGTAACCCCGTTATTTCACCTCTTCTGACCAGGCCCCATTTCCCAAGAGTAGAGCTGTGGACCTCGCCAATGCATTAATCCACTCATTAGCATAGCTCTCCCATACTGCAACCACCACCTAACGCCCCACTTCTGAACATAAAAAAAAATGTGGGGGATATTTCAGGTCTAAACCACAAACCTCTCTTTCCCAGAGAGCTAAAGTTCTAGTGACACCACAGCACCAATAAGTGGAACTGGGTTGCTAGCCAGCTCCAGAACATTGGTTCTAAAAACTCAGTGTGTAGCCCCATTGTTCAGTGGGCCTGAGTCACTCGTAGATCACTACACACCACCCCAGGGTCTCCAAGTCACACTGCTCAAGGTGCTTCTTGACAGTTGTAAGTGACACTGATGCTACTGCTGGCCCCTGACGTCACAGAAAGAGCTGCTGACCTCGGTGAAGCCCTCGGCATCTATTGCATTTTCTTTCTCCTTACAACAGGTTCTCAGTGCTCAGCATGTCTGTCATTCCTAAGTCACTTCCTAGGGAACTCATTTTGAGTCTCCCTAGCTTTTGCCATATGATCAGGAGTCCCTTTGAAGAGCAAGGGTCATTGTTGAGAGCTTACTGTATGACAGCTATTCATCAAAGCACTGTACTGCATTAACTTTAATTTTAACACCATAATGTTCATAGGAAAGTGTTAAATCCAATTCCTATAGGAAGAAAATGAAGCCCGGAATATTGAGTGACTTGCCCAAGGTCACACAGCTTGGTAAATGGCAAGCCAGAATCCAAATTTGAACTGTCTGACTCCAGCGTCTGGCTTTCATTCACTTAGAGGCTAAGCTGAAATACTTAGGAGATTACCAGGAGACACTATGAACACACGTGACAGGACAAGACACAGACCAGGACTGTCCTAGGAACGCCAAGACGTGCAATTACCCTTGCGAAGTCTGAGCTGAATCTTCAGAATTGAATAGAAGACAAGAAAGCTAGAATTGGGAACAGGTGAGGAAAACTAAGAGTTTCCGCAGGCGTGAAGCATCAGTGATGAAGTTTGTCAGATGTTTTCAGCTCCGGTCCGACCACTGCAGTACAGACGGAGCAAAACAAGGAATGTCATTTTGTTTTGTTGTGCATGCTTGGCCCTTACTTTACACCCACTCACAAACCACTGAGGAACCAGCCGCAGGACTTGGTCCCTCAGGCACTGAAGACAGCACAGACATATCTGAGCAGAAACTGCATGTGGCTTTCAAGAACTTTTGATATTAGGAGTTTTGCTCAAAAGACTGCCCATAAAAATGGCTTTTACAGTAAGAGTAACAGCTGCCGGGTACTTAGTCCTCCGTGATTTATGTACAAAGGAAGGGTAATTGCACCAGTTTTTCTCTGTCCCCTATGTGGGAAACTCTAAGTAGCTCAATACTACCCTCTAGTGGGCAAGTGGGCAGATGTGGCCATCAGAGCACATTTTTGACAAAGGCAGCAGGTAGAAGATAAAAAGGAAAGAAACTTCTCACAGAAGGTCCATGATTTAATGTCTGAGGGTCTCATGAATTAGAAAAATGCTTTAGTACAAGGTTGCAGGGCAGTTCTTTTTGATAAAATGTAATTCTGTCTCTGTACAGCATCCGCCCCAGGTGACCCATACATCCTGGCAGCCCTACAGTAAAGCAAACCAGAAATCTTCTGAGTGCAGTAATCTCTAGGCCTCGTCACAGTGTCGGCCAAAGCTTGAATAGCAAAGGCTCGAGGGAGAAATGCAGGGATGGGAACTTCACTTCCCACGAGTGTTGACCATCAACAGACACCCTCTGTTGCTCCAGTAAACCCCACATCTTCCCCTGGGCAACTACACAGGGAACAGACATTGGACAATGCAAACCATGTGACAGAAATCTTGACCTGTAGGCTTTTATCAGTCCACTTTGTTTATAGGGACCAAGCCCCATGATAAACCAATAGAGATGACCAAAGCACAAAAGGATAAAAGAATAGATGATGTCCTGGAACTTAGGAGGCAGAAGCAAGAGTATCACAAAATCAAGGCCAGCTTAAACCACAGACTCTGTGGAGAGAGAGAGAGAGAGAGAGAGAGAGAGAGAGAGAGAGAGAGAGAGAGCAAAGCAATGACTAAAACTTGATCAAGAATATCTGCTCATTCATTAGTGCCAAGGACTAGAAGGCAATGTACAATGTCCAATGTCATAGGTGTTTGTCCCACTACATGCCCCATTCCAGCCTCCAGACATGGTATCCAACCTTCCTACACTTCCTCTAAGCCGTCACACTCTTCTCATGTTTTGCTTTATCAAAGCTCAAGTATGTGTGAGGCGCATTCCAAGGGTCCCTCTGCAGACCCTCTTACGACTGAGGGCCCACTGAGCACCTTCTCTTCTGACTTTCGGTTAGACCAGGCTTTCATTGACTCATCAGAAAGGTGCCGAACACTCTTGCCTGTTCACAATACAGTGCTGGGAGCGCAGAGGAGAAAACCAGAGAGCCTCTCCTTGAGGGGCTCACAGTTCTCACCGCTGGAGGAAGATACGAGGAGCCGACCAGGCAGGCTCGGCTCTAAGGACCTCAGCCGCTGGAGATGCTGTAAGTCGTCAGCCGGATGGTCAAGTCCTGCACGGCTCCTCACAAGCCCATGGAGCTCTAGAGCTCATACAGCTCGGCTCAGGGCGAATGCTCTGAGAATGCTAGCTTTTGCCATTTTCCTTACTACTGTTACTTTTATACGCTATCCTCATTTTCATCTTTTGTTTCTGTGTCTGTCACAGTGCAGTTGACTAAAAGGGTATTCTCTACTTGTAAAAATATACTATCAATAATTACCTTTTTGGCACGTTTCATTGATTCGTCAACATCTTCATTCACTTAACTAATGTTTTACTAATGTGGGTCCTACTATGCGCCAAACTCTATGCTAAGGAAGAAAGGTACAGTCGTGAAGTTGAGGGATGCTAAGTAACTTGCCCAGAGCTTCAAAGTTATAAGCATGGACAATGAAAGGAACGTGCACGCTGAGAGCACACATTTTTCTCCTCCCTTAAAGGGAGGTTTTATTCTTCCCAAGATCCCGTCGTTATCACTGGGGAGCACAGTCTTCTCGTCCAGACTAAACTAAGTGGAAATGGATGAGCTGATGGTCCTACCTAATGTGTCGCAGCTGGAAATGAGGATCGTGGCTGTTAGCTGAGATTAATGCCCCGAAGGCTTCCACTGCCAAACTCAGCTTAACAAGAACCCAGGGCATTTCTGACAGTGCAGGCTTGTTTTCCTCCAATATTTTCCAAACTAAGTGAAACCAAAAACAGACTTCCTTGACACCAAAAGACTGAAAAGCCACTGGGCTGAGTGAATTTTGGTACTGAACTCAGTCGCCCTGGGCCAGGTGGGTGCTGAACGTCACTTAGTCCAACTGTTTACTCGACAAGTCTCCTGTAGTCCATCACTACCTTGTGCCCAGAAAGTCTTGATGTAAAGTTGAAACCTGCTTTTTCTAGTTCATCCTCATTGGTTTTAGTTTCTCTGCTGGGAGTAATTTGGAAACCTGATCTGCTGGCCCCAGAGTCAGTGTCTCTGTACTCTCTTAGGATGGGTACCATTTCACATACTTACAAGCTCAGTACTTTCCCACTCAACCCATTATAATTTTCCTTATCTTTATCTCCAATGAGGCAATAGCATTTGTAAAATCATAGGTTGCTATGTTTTACATTTTCCTAAAATGTTAATTATGTATTATTACTTTGTATAAAATCATTCATCACTCAACATGGGCACTGCATTCTGAGAAATACATCATTGGGGGGTGTTACTGTGTGAATCTTAGATGGTTTACTTACATCAACCTATGTGATATAACCCACTACCCATTTGGGCTGAACGGAAGTGCCTATTGTCTCCAGGCTACCATCCTGTGCAGCATGTTACTGTTCTAACAACTGTACCACAGTGGTAAATATTTCTGCATATAAACATATCGAACGTAGGAAAGATGCGTTGAAAATACAGTAAAATGATGTGTCTATAGAAGACATTTACCATGAATGGAGCTTGTAGGACAGGATGTTGCTTTGGGTAAATCATTAAGTGAGTGAAGAGGGAATGAAAACCACAGGCCAAGACTGTGCTCTACACTGTGCACTTAGGCTACATGGAATTTATTTTTTTTAATCTTCTCAATAATAATTTAAACTGAGTTATTATCGTTATTTGCAAGATAACATTTTAAAACATTATTTTCTTGCAAAAGCACTTAATTTAAAACATAAATGCATTGTACACCTATACAAAAATAGGATTTCTTTATATTTATTCTATAAACATGTTTTGGTAGCACTGGGGGTCAAGCCTTGAGCCTTCGCCCTGAGGTACGTTCTCAAATCCCTCTCCCTTTTTTTGAGACAAAGCCTTGCTGAGTTGCTCAGGTAGGCTTGACTTGCAAACCTCTTGCCTTAGCCTCCCAGAGTGCAGGGGTTACAGCCTGCGCCATCAGGCCTGGCTATATAAACATTTTTCCATTCAGAATTTTTAAATTTTTTCAAGACCCTAAGTTCAGTCCTCAGCTCCAGTCTCTAAATTATTCTTTATTCAAAGAAACTTTTGGTTAAAAATAAAGACACACATACGTTATCTTAGGTCTATAAAGAGGCAAGATCATGACTGTCACTGCCTTCCACTTCCACTACTGGAAAGTTTTCAGGAGCCTCAACACACAGAGAGTAGATGTGTCCTATAGTAACAGGACCATCTTCCGGAACTCCTCCTGAGGGATCCACGTGAGGCTGTTTCACCCTTCACTTTTTCCCTTTATCAGTAGAAGGAGAATGCTCTAACACAACATTGAAACATATAGCTTAGTAAATACCGAAGTTAGTACTAGTCGTTTACTACCATTATCAAGTGTCACACACTATATACAATTTTTGTGTTGTGGTTTGACTCACCTGATGGAGCAGTTGTGCATTTACCCCAGCATTATCACCCGTGAGTTGGGCTACGTTACGAGGACTACAATGCCACTTGCTCGTGAATGTTTTCCAGCTTTGTAAAACTTTATGGGACCACCACCCTATGTACAGTTTGTCATTGACCACAATGTATCATGCTGCTTGTAACTTCATATTTTTGCATAATGTGCTGTTTATATCATTTATATTATTCATGTTCCTATGGGTCAATGACAGTATATCTAATCCACTTCAAAAACACGACATGTGTCCTTTCTCTACATAGTGTTTTATCCCAAAGTTATTCTCTTTATTAGCAAGTGTTGTGATACACAATACTTATATTGAACTTGAGGAATGGCATCAGTGTAGATCGCATTTCCATCACTTCCACTTCCCTCCACTCTTCCTTCCCTCTCTCACCCACCGTGCCTCTCTCTTAAAACAGATCTATCTCCCTGTTTCCTACTTTTCATTTTATTTGATTCTTTTATCTGTTTACTCTTTGGGCTTCTCATTAGAGAAGCCATGTAATATTTAACCGTCTGAGTCTGATTCACTTCACTAAGTATAATGGTCTCAAGGTGCATTTGTTTTTCTACAAAAGACTCAAATATCTCTTTCTTTACAGCAGAGTAGTTCTCCATTGTGTATATGTACTGCATTTTCTCTATCCATTCTACTGATGGATGTATTGGCCAGCTTCCCTGATTTGTCTAAGTTGTGTTGCTATAAGAATGGGTAAGCGTGTGTCTCTGTTCGATGATGACTTTAATTCTTAGAAAGATACCTAGAAGAAGTATATCTAGGTCAAATGAAATACCTACTTTCAGATTTTTGAGGAATCTCAATACTAATTTTCATCATGGTTGTACCAGTTCCCAATTCCACTAGCAATGTAGGAAGGTTTCTTTCCCCCAAACCCTCCCCAGCATCTGTTGCTTTTTGAGTTCTTAACAATATCTATTGTCACTGGAGTAAAATGGAATCTCAGAGATATTTATTAGTGATCCAATGGCTAAAGAAGCTTGACATTTTTTATGTATTTTTTTGCCTTTTTTACTTCTGAGAATCGCCTGTTCATTTTCATTGCCCATTGTTAACTTTTTTATTTTGGGGAGTCTTTTTTCGCAGTCTTTTATACACAGTGTTTTAAAACAGAAGCCAGCCTGCATTGAGTTTTTGCTTTTCTAGTAAAAACATCTCTAGTCCTTTAAATCATATAAGGGTATATAAAATTAATTCACTACCTTGATTATTTGATTTCCATCTTGTCTGTGTGCCTATTAAGGTTTGGGGGAAAGTCTCATACACCCATCTCTCAAGAGATATGCTCTGATTTTTATTAGTCTTTCTTTTCATTTGCCTTCTTGACAGCCAAACTACATGTTCTGAAGAATCTGCAGGAGCTTCTTCCCCTTACATCATTTTAACCCACACAGGCATTATATTGTCCTCTCACATCTTTTTTATTTTTTGAAATCAAGTTTAAGAATTTGCATCAATCCTTGCTGTGTTTCATCTGACTTATCAATTTAATTTGCAAAGATGTTTATTAATTCAGATTCTATTACCCACACTAATCATTCTCTCCTAGCCTCTTGCCACCTATGAAGGGGGAACATATGTTCTGTATCTTCAGATAAAGCATTGATGCACATGTGGACCCAGGAACTTCTTCCAGAGTGATGCTGACTCATCAATCATGTTGTGCCGGCCACTAGTTATTACTGATACAATCAAATCCATGTTCCTTTATTCTGAAGACATCGTTTAAAATGATGACTTCCATAATTTTTTGACATACTTCATTATCACATCATATGGGCCCTTTGAATTTTTGTAAGATGACTAAAGAGTTCTTTATAGAGTGCTTGGCTCTGTAAGTAATGATTTATTGGGTACTTATTGATCTGCTCATTGTACAAAACACTTAACACAGATAAAGAACCTTTACTAGAATTAGCTCGTGATGGCAGGTATTATTATTATTATTATTATTATTACAGGGAGGAGTTTCTGAAAGGTCATAACATTGAACAATGTAACCCGGTTGATAAATGGAGGCGAAAAGATGCAAACCCAGACCTGCCAACCCCAAAGCTGATTCCTTTCTGCTCTACAGGGGAGACTTAAAGTAGAATACGGACTTGGACAGATGAGCACAACTGCGCTCTGTTTGCTTGACTGTGTCCTCACTTCCGCAGCTAATATACAACAGCTTCCTGCACAAATAGCAAGTCTTTGGATTTGGAAAGTTGGAAAGTCATCGTCCCAAAAACTGCATAGAAGAGACGCTGGTGGAGGAGGGAAGGTGAGGTTTCCTTTGACCTTGTGAGGACCTCTGAGCTGAAAGCATCATTAGGAAGCACGCGTGTGAGTTTTGCACACTGGGGTGGTGCTTCTAAAGACTGGTGGGATAACCCGAAACTAGAATTAAATATGAACTTATCTGTGACAGCTCCATGGGGGAAGAAATAGCGTCTCGATTTCCATCCCTTCCCTGAAGCCACTGCCACGGCAGCTATTGCTGTCTTGCATCCACTCAAGAGCGATACGGTGACACCATTGTTCTAACCACTGAACTTCTCCAACAAACATTCACGGGCTTACACAAATGCAGCTTCGCCCCCTTAGGAAGTTGTTGCCCTAGAAGTGGCATCCCAGTCCTTGCCCCATCCTAAGAGGCTACCGTGGGCCAATCAACACAGAGACCATTTCCAAATGATGGAAGCGGCTGGTGGAAGCCAAAGGAAAGACAAACCAGTAACTGTGCCATGTGGACTTTAGTTCCTGGACCCATCTGGGAGAGTTGAGATGGCTGATTCTCAGTAGGTGCAGCCTTCTTTTTTTTCTTTTCCAGCCTTGGCCCTGTCTTCCAGCTTTTAGAGGGTGGGTGGCAAGCAAACGTTTCCAGCAGAAAGCTGTTTCCAGGTGTCAAAAATGTGCTTGGCCATGGAATTGTTGCAAAAAAAACCCCAGGGGACCTTCGGTGTTTTACATGATTGGGGGTTGCTAGGTCTGAGATAACCTGGGGAAGGCTGGATTGCTCACCAAATCCTTAAATGAAGTGCTTCAACAAGGGGACATGGGGTAAGCTCCCTTGGCTCACTGTCGGGATTGGCAAAGTCAACTATGTAGCTGCCGTGTCGGAGACCTCATTCAAGTTATGTTCAGCGGAAAGTATGGAACAACTCAGTCAGACCCAGATGGCTGGGCTACGTGGGAGGAAGTCAGCCATCTACCAATGCTTAGTGAAGATGATCTGAAACATTTTTAATAATTTTTGTTTAAAAATTTTTCCACCTGCTTCTAAGGAACAGTAGAGCAAAAGTCCAGTAACTAAGGGAAATTTATTGCAGTGAAAACTGTCATATACACCTTTTCCTCCATGGTCCAGTAACTATTCTCTCAAGAGAGGTCATGCTGAGACATCCAAGATGTATTACACTTACGCTGTCACTACCACCCCTGAGCCTCAGAGAACCTGGAATTGTGTTTGATCTCTGCTGTGATCTGCTTGATTCCTAGAGCAAACAGAAGCCTCCCCCCCCCCCCCAACACACACACACACAGTCTCAATCAGAGAGGTAAAAGCTTAAATCAGGGCCTTAGTTACTTTCTCATCGCTGTGACTCAATACCCAACATGTACAAATTATGTGAGGAAAGATTTGTTTTAGCTCACAGTTTCAGAAGTTCTCAGTTCATTCATGTGGGTAGCTGGGAAATGGCGGGATCTCATGGCAAGGCTAGAGCTGAGTCAAGGCCAGAGCCTGAGCTCCAGAGACTGAGGTCCTTATAGCTTGATAGAACAGAGACAAGACTGGGAGGAAGGGTGGAATCAGCGCACACCCCTCCAGGCTAACCCCCACGCACCCACCCCTTCCAGCCAGGTCCCACTTCCCAACAGTACACAGTACCCACAGGAACATGAGGCTTTTAGGGGACACTCCAGACCCAAACCACGACAGTCAGCACTCATTTGGATGAGACGATTTACTGAGAAATGTGAATTATTCCCTGCTTCTGATGGATGTCTCAGGGGCCAAGGTGGTCGAGTAGCTCTCTGGCACAGGGTTCTCTACCCTGTAGTCCTGTGGGATTTGTCTTTGAAGATTTCATAGATGACACTAATCAAACAGCCAGGGAAATCTACCTCCACAGCTGCTTTATGTGTCCTGAGGCATGTGGACATTGAGATGTGTTCAGAAGATGTCTGCACAGCAAATGTTGTTTAGCCAAGTGGCTACTGTTATGTCCTTTCCTTCTTTTTGCCCATAAAATTCTTTCAAAAGCAACTCAAATGCCTGCCAGAAACATCAATTTCTAGGTAACTCTCTCAAATGGAAACTCCTTTCTCATCTCCCCAAGTACCTCAAGACCTCACAGCGAGGTAGGATTGTGCTTTCACACTACTGATTGTTTCCCTTGCTGTGCAGAAGCTCTTTAGTTTGATGTGGTCCCACATTCTTGGTGCTATTTCTTACACAGTGAATTTGTAGCACATTAAAATGCAAAAAAAAAAAAAAAAATGAAAAAGATGGGTTGAGAATCTTAAACTATTTCAACTTTCTCCTTCTAAAATATACATTTTTGGATGTGGATGTGATGTTCCACGCTTTCATCATTCCACCTCTTGATTCCGTGCCCCGATTACTGAGTATTTTAGCATCTGCATCACCATTTTCTTCTCTTCAACTTCTGTTGCCATTCTTGGTGGCCTCAAGGTCTACCCAGAAGCCTGACTCATTCCCACCCTACCTTCTCAGTTCTTTCATGTCTTTGCTCTTGGTAACTTTGCTTTCACTCTGCTTTAGCTATCTCCTACCTACAGTGACATGCCTCTCGTAAAAATTCACCACACACTCTGCTCCAAGCTTTGTTGATTCTAAATACAGGCCTGCTTATTCTTTCAAATTGATGGCATATACCTGGGCCCTAACACCTTACTGAGGTCACCCTTAATTCACTAAGCTCCCCTTCCCTCCTTTTCTCGAATGGAATGCAGGGCAGGTTGGCTTGAGAAAATCTCAAGAACTGTATTTCGCCCAAAAGTGTGGAGGTTCCAAGTCTGGAATAAACTCCATTAAAACACTAATATGCCATGTCTGGAGTGTGTTTTCTAAGTAGCGCTCTGATCACTGCATCTTAGCTCATTTTTCTTGAGTCTAATAATAGGGTTCAATGTTTAGAAGTTTCTAATGACTCACATCTTGACAGAGTTTCTATCTAAAGGGAGAAACAACAGCATAAAGTAGGAATTTTTCCTCCAGGCTTCTCTACTCTCCGCCTCACACACACTCACACACACCCACACACACGCATATGCGCGCATGCTCACAAGCACTCACACATTTGTAAATACAATCTTACACTCTTTCTGATTTTCCGTCATTAAGAATTAGCATTACCATTTGTTATAACACTAAGTCATAGCAATTTGTCAGAGTGCAAGTCTTGTTGATGAGACGTATGACAAGGTGCTTTATCAGAGGATCTAAGTTCACGCGAGGAATGACGTTTTCAGGCTTGCTTTGTGAAGAAAAACTCCACAATGCACAGAAAGTGTCGTTGCAAGCTCTCCAAAACAAGTTGACTCATGGCAAGGCTGTCCTTCTGACTAGCTGTGACCTTGGCAGCATCTCTGACATGGTCTCTGTGTTACTTTCCTCCTCCGGGGAACTCAAGGAAAGTAGGAAGATTGCTGACCTATTTTGAATATGCTAAAGAATCCCAAAAATCTTCTATTTCGCCGTCCAAGCTTGTTTTGTGACTTGTAGCAGGCCGTTTACCCTCTCTGTACCTCAGTTTCCTCATCTGAAAGTGGAGATAATAACAGGTGAGAAGAAGGCCACCAAGCCCCGAGGCAGGGCCTACTGCGTGAAAACTATGAAGCAATGAACACTAGCTGTTGTTTTTATCATCGTGATAATCGTCACTGCTGTGGTGGAATGGAAATGTAGTGGTACACATTTGAAACAAATTAATTATTACCTAATACATGTGGTTTAGCAATTTAAATATTTCAAAACAAAAGGGCTCTTCCAGAGGAAGATTTAAAACAAGTACTGAAAGCCTGGGAACCACATTTCCAAGGCATTTGGGGTTAAAATCTATGATGCACCTACTGTGTGCACTGTAGCAGATGGCTGTGTGCACAGCGTCTCTTTTAACAAACTGTTCCTTGGCTCAGAGCCGTGACCTGTGAGCCTCCAGCTTATGCCTCTGACGTCATTACCAAGGGAATTTTGTTAATATTAGTTAGAAGTAAAGTGCTGTCCTAAACCTCAACCTTAACAGTTTATTAACGTTTCGAAAATTGGAATATAGCATGATCCCAAATCATTACGCAAATATTCTCTTTGGTACTTCTCCATGAATCTTAACTTTCTTTCTTTCACATTTGTATGCTTGGAGATAGGAAGTAGCAAACGTCCTTAACAACACTTAGAACATGGCCTGGCAAACAGTAAGCGCTCAGTAAATGTGAACTACTTGTTTTTTAGTCTTTGGTTGCTCTTCTTTTCCTGATCAATAATATTATCTAAATTCGGGACCAGCGCTAACCCGTGTTCAGTGTTAGTCACGGTGTTAAGTGCATTTTGAACATTTTTTCTCAATTGTTTCTCTATTCTACTCCCCTGAGGAATATTGGTAAAAACATTCATTCATGCCATTTATACCCTGGTGGAGTAGGTCATTGTAATTTTTAGGCTTACCCAGCATCAAGAGTTTACACCAGTGCTTTTTGCTAGATGATTTTGACATTATCATCCATTAAAGCAGGCAGATAGCCCTGATCCATTATAGATGCTTGGCCACATGACTTGCTTTGGATAAAAGAATGTTTCAGGAATGACAACATGCCAGCCTCAAGCTGGGGGTTTTGGAGGCTGGTCATGTTCCTTCTAATGCATCTGCTTGCAAAGGGCTTTCCTTGCATGTTTGCAGCCCCTCCGGCAGAATAAATGCCCAAGGAGCACACTTAAACACCATCATCAGGGAAAAAAACTTCCAGGCAGACTGAGAGCTTGAAGGAGAACTCTGTGGTGTACCCCAGAAGAGAGGAACCAATCTCCATTGACCTGTAACTATGTCATGATGGGTAGAATACTCAGTGCAGGCATCGCTGAGTTCTGTGGTTATTATTATTAATAAGATAGGGTTGGTATAACAATAATAATGCACACACAATTGTTCCAGAGTCAGGAGCATTGAGCCTTGAATTGGTTCTTCGGACTACCTGATGTCAACATCTGTTTTCTAGCCTATTCACTTCATCGTTGAATCTTTAATGTCTACTCTTCCATTCTCCCCTTAGTTGATGGTTTTTGTTACTAGTCCCCTGAGAAAAATGTAAGAAGTTAGAAAAGAACATTTCCTGTCCCGTTAACCACTATCTCGTGGGCAGCATCTGCGCCCATCCTCCCTGCCAATTCTTCTGCTAATCAGCTGTCCTTTGTCCTCCCAAAGTGATTCTTCCCCTTGAGCTTGGGTCACATTGCTTCTTTCTCTTGCAGTTTTTTATTTCCTCTCCAAATTCTATACCCCTACATACCCTTCACTCAAAAATTGCATCATTTCACTTATACAGGAAAGAAGGAAGAAAGGAGGAAAAGAGGCAGGCAGAGGAGGAAGGAAGAGATATCCGAGAAAGAAAAGGAATAGGGGAAAGACAGAGGGAGAAAAAAACTTTACTCAACTCCTAGTTTCTCCAACAACTGCTACCTCATTTTCCTGATCTGTGTATAGGGCAGTTTCTTGAAAGTGTTGGCCATAATCTCTGTCGTTAACTTTTCTCCTCTCTGCTAAATTCATTGCAATCAGAATGTTGTTTTTTCACTCCACCCATGCACACTAGTGAAAGTCCCATTCCTGTTTACACTGTTTGGTCCAATTTTCGTGGCTTAGTCATGGCTGATTTGAAATATCACCTGTATGACCTCCACATCCATACCACTCCTGTCTTTCTGAATATACCATTTAATTCCCAGAACTCTTCACTCTCCTAATATTCCTCTTGTCTCGCAACTGCCTCTTCTCAGGGTTCTGAAAAACTAGAGTACCCTGCTGGTCTGGTTGTGGAACCTGCTTCCGTCTCTTGACTCTTCTCTCCATTTTTGATCCTTTTTTCCCCTGTTTTCCTTTCTTGATTTTTTTTAGTAGTTCTGGGATTTAACCCAGGGTCTTCACATTGAGCTTGATCTCCAGACCTTATTTTATTTATTAATTTTTTTAAAACTTTGAGACAGAATCTTATTAAGTCACTGAGCTGCTCAGGCTTGCCTCGAACTCGTAGCCCTCCTACCTGCACACTCCAGCGCACCACCATGCCTGACTGCCTTTACGATCTTAAACAAGTAATAAGATTTTATATAATATTGAAATATGAATGATTCTCAATTCTTTTTCAGCCGAGATTTCTCCCACAACTTCAGAATTATATTTTCAACTGCCTGTTTGATATTTCCTGATTGGGAATCTAATGGTCAGCTCAAACCTCACAAGAGCAATAACAAACTCTCAGTCGTCCCCCATACTTAATAATCTATAAAAATGTTTCCCCATCTAAGCTAATATCAGCTTCCTTTAAGCAATCCCCAAACCTTGAAGTCATATTTGAATCTTTATCTTATATCCACATAGTTAATGGTTATTGTCAACTTGGTAGGCATGAACAACACCTAGAGGATGAGTAAAGCATCATTCTGGGTGTGTCTGGGTGTGCTGTAGAGACAGGACCTGGAAAACAACGTCTGAACTCTAATCCCTTCTCTCCTGGATTTTCCCCTTGTTTTCTGGTTTCTGACTTCCATGAGTTTAGCAGCTTTCCTTTCCTGTGTACTTCTACCATGACGCTCCTACCTTAAAAACACACAACCATGGACTGAAGTCTCTGAAATCATAAGTCAAAATAAACTATTTCTCCTTAAGTGTGTTTGTGTCTGTGATGGAATGTTGACCAACGCATAAAGTTGGTACCACACCTCACCTCATATGATCCCAAAAGCTTTGAAGCTAGATTCAAGGAGAATTTAGGTTTTGTAAATGTGGGCTAGAGAAGCCCTTGGAATGCTAGAGAAAAAGGGTAGAGTATAGCGGGCAGTTCTGGTGGAATCTCAGAAGACTAAAATTCTGATAAAACATAGATAGTAAAAACTGCTTATGAGGCTTCTGATGGGAGTGAGTGCTTGCTTCCACTTCCATTCCCACCAGCAGCATAAGAGGGCGCCTTTTTCCTGCAACCTTGCCAGCTTGACTGCCACTCAGCTTTGTGATATGTGCCGTTCTCTCTGGGGGTAAGGTGACATCTTAACCATGTTTTGATTTGCATTTCTTGAATGGCTTAAGGATGTTGAATATCTTTTCCTGTATTTGCTGCCCATTTGAACTTCTTTATCTGGGAACTGCCTATTCATTTCAGTTGTCCATTTTTTAATTGGGTCTTTTCTCTTGAGAGGCCTATTTCTCTTCAGTTCATTGTATATTCTGGTTATTAGCCGCCTCTTTGAGATACAGGTGGTAACAACTTTTCCCACTCAGTTGGTTCCCTCTTCATTCTATTGATAGTTTCCTTTTCTGTGTAGAAACTTGTTAATTTGAAACTATCCCATTTGTTGATTCCAGGTGCTATTTCTTTTGCATCAGATATTATATTTAGAAAGTTCTTGTCCATTCTTATATCTTCTAGAATTTTGCCTATTTTATCTTCCAGAATGTTCACTGTTTTTATCTTAATATTTAGGTTTTGATCCATTTTAATTTGATTGATACATGATGATACGTGTCTAGGTTTATTTTTCTGCATGTGGATAACCAGTTTTCCCAGCAACATTTGTTGAAGAAGCTATCCTTTTTCCAGTGCGTGTTTTTGGCCCCTTTGTCAAAAAACAGACAGCTGAAGGTACCTGGGGATGTCCCTGCATCCTCGGTTCTGTTCCACTGGTCAACCTGTCTGTTTTTGTGCCAGTACTATATAGGGAAGGGAATGAGGACTCTTCTGGAAAGTGGACTAGAAGCCATTTATCTTATACTATGGAAATGAATTTGTATATATTCTGTCCCTATCTGAATACTTTGTGTGAGGGTGAACTTAAGGTGGTGAAGGAAGTTTCAATGCAGCCCATCATTCAAGCTATGACGAGAGCTGGTTGCTTTCAGCCATTTTGCTGTGAGAATCAGGAGCAAGAAGCAAAACAGAAAGATTCGAAAACTTTGTGATTTGGGCCAAAAGGAATGCTTGTAAGGCTGGGGCCAAGAGAGGTGTGGTTATATGAAAGAGATCAGTGTTATTAGGAAGAAGCCAAGCACTTGGCATCTGTACAAGAAAATATGGCTTGAGAGCAGGTCAGGATCTATCCAGACCCCACTCATCTCAGGCTCAAGGTTGTCAAAATATAAACCCTGTAAAAAGATTTGCTTTGGGAAAAGATCCTCCGAGTACCCTTCTTATTCAGGAGACCTTAGAAAGTGTTTTCTTACATTCAGATTCAAGGCACTCAGAGCCCCTAAAGCCATGGCCCAAGGGGGCCTGGTTACAAATCAAGCTGCCAGCAGACGTTGGTGTTTTCGACATGACACTAGTTTTGCAGGAATGTAGAATGCAAGGGTAGAGATTTCCACCAAGTTTTTAAAGGAAAGCTTGAGAGTTCATTCAGTGAGTGATAGAATCATAATCCCTGCTGGGAGCCTCTAAGTGGACACGGCATGGAACTGTAGGAAGAAGGCCAAGCTACCATGGAGGAGTTGGCCAAAGCTACAGCAGTAGGAGTCCTACAGTGGAAGTCAAAGACGCTAAGAATAGAAATCCTGCCAAAGAAAGCTAGAAGCAGAGAAAGGACCAGCCCAAGATTAAGCCTATGTTAACTGCAACCAGCAAGGTGTAGGCACACATCGTCCTGCCACATGCCCCCCGGTGCAGTGAAATTTAATTTTGCCTTGCTTAGTTTTGATCTTGTTCGCATCTGAGTCCTCTCTATTCCCTCATTTCTTTTATTTTTCTTAACAGCAATGTTTACCTGGTATGACTGTATCTCGAGAACAGGTAACTTGATTTTTGAATTTACAAAGTTTTACAGCTGAGAGTTTATCTTTATTCCCAGAGAAAACTTTTTTTTAATACGGTTTATCTCTGAGATTGGTCCTAAACCCACTAGGTAGCCCAGGCTGGCTTCAAACTGATAAAAACCCTTCTGCCTTAGCCTCACGAGTGCTGGGATTATAGGCATACACCACCACATCCTGCTTAGGTGGTGCTGGGGAATTGACCGCAGGGCCTTGCACTTACTAGACAAGTGCTTTAGCCACTGAGCTATGCCCCCATCTCTCAAGGGGAAACTTTTGAATTAGATTCTTGAGCAATGCTGGAACTGGTGAGACTTTGAAGGAAAGAACTATAGTATTTTTGGTTGTATGCAGAAGGTGGAATTGTGAACTTCTTAATATGTCTATTTATAGATCAAGCTTATTTTAAGAGAATATGTTTGGGTGTCAAGTTGGCAAGGACAGCATTTGTGATGAATAATCTTGATTGCTAATGTGATTGGCTTGAGCAACATATAGGAGACCAGTAGAACACGCTCTGGGTGTGAGTCAGGGGAATGTGGCCCTCAGTACTATTCTGGTCTCTGGCCTTTCCTGTCTGAGTTCTTGATCTCTTTCTTTTTTCAAGATACCAAAAGGTTAGCAAATGTCCTGTTCTATGCTTTTCTGCCATGATGCTTGTGGCCTCACAGCCACTTGGCCATTGTTCTGAAAACATAAGCCAAAATAAACATTTTTTTTTCTCTAAATTGACTTTCTCGGGTGTTTGGTCACAATGATGAGAATCTGACTAACCTAGCACATCTATCTGTTATTAAATATCATCGACTGCATCTTTAAAATTTCATGTGTAATCTCATAGTTTATAGCATTGATCTGTCTGGTGTCTGGGTTGAATGTCACTCTGCCACATTGTCATTTGGGTGACCAATGGCAAGGTCTTTAATATCTCCTTTGCTCAGTTTCCTAATGAACTACACTATAGATGGTGATTTGAAGAAATGAGTGAGATTGTGCTCATAAAGCACTGATGAATATAGTAAAATGCAGAGCATTTAGAATCACAAGGAGAATAATAACACAATTGCAAAGAGTAAAGTTCTAAAGAGGCCCACAGAAGCTGAGTGATTTGACACTCTTGCAGAGTCACTAGGAGATCTATATAACAAATGAGTATACTATTGTTACATTAGCCCACTCAGAATGTGTGAATGAACTCATTACCATAATTATAAATAAGTAGAAATCATCAGATCATCACTCAATTAGAAGACATTCATTAAGGAATGCTACAGTTCAGATACAGAATGTCCCTCAAAATACTGATGTTTGGAAGACGACTTAATCATGAAGTTAATCTATAGATTTCCCGTGCTGTAAAGAGGTAGGACCTCTTTGGAATAGGTGGATCACTGGGGCCTGACAGAGAAGGTGTGGATCACTGGGACATGACCTAGAGGACTATGTGCTAGCTCCATCTTTCTCTCTGTCTTTTGGCTTCTTGCTTTGCCATGCTTCCCCCCAGCTAGAGCTTCACCAAG
The DNA here is from genome assembly GCA_004027205.1 of Ctenodactylus gundi. NCBI lineage: Eukaryota > Metazoa > Chordata > Mammalia > Rodentia > Ctenodactylidae > Ctenodactylus > Ctenodactylus gundi. The sequence continues at coordinate 39,277 of PVKB01005391.1, forward strand.
CCCTTCTACCATGGCTAGCCACCCATAAATAGTCTAACAACTTCTAAAACCGTGAGCTAAAACAAATCTTTCCTCCTTTAAGTTGGGAGTTGAGTATTGTGTCTCAGTAAGAAATGTAACTAAGATAATGAACTTACAGTATTTTCATTACAAGTTCCTGAGATTTATAGAGAAAGAGAAAAAGTTTCTTAAATACTAATATGTTTGTGGAAGTAAACATTTATACAGAAAGAAAAACTATGATTCCTCTATAGTAAGTGAGTAAAGACAAAAAGAAAACTATGGGCATGAAGAGCAGATAGAGGGTGGGTACCTCTTCCAGAAAAGGGGAGTCAAGGGTAGCTTTTGGAGGGAGGTAATACACCCCTGGTTTTATGTTTGAGTTGTATCTAAATAGGAGGGAGAAAAGTGGAAGGGTCACTTAAAGGTGAAAGGAAAGGTGGACCCAGGAGCTACAGGAATTTGATTAACAATTGAAGAACTTTGGCCTAGATTTTCCAAAACAAATCAGAGATGGGACCAATACTTAAGAACAAAAGAATGATATAGATTCAAAGAAATCTAGAATGTCAGATGTAGAAAGCACCACATAGTTTAGGCTCTCTCTGGGACTAAGGAGCAAGCAAGGTCCAAGACACGAAATGACTCGCCCAAGAGAACGGTTATTGCATGACCAAGCCAAGCCTTTGGCTTAGGTCTCTGACTGCTAGCCTGCTAGTTTCTCAACTATATCATCTTCATACGAGGATCCATGACTAATTTTTCCTATATCTGTTATCCTATCTCCTTACATGTGGATAAGCCATAGGCATGGAATGCACACTTACTGTTGCCAATTTTTATTAAAATCAGCATCAGATGATCCAAGAGAAGTAAATCCAATAATCTCATGAGCAAAACAGGAATATGTGCTGTCATCACAGACACCTATGATTGCTCTTAGGGCAGCCAGAACTCAAGGGGTATCTGCCTGTCTTTCACATTTGCTCCCCTGTCCCTCAACTCCCCTTCTGCCCCTTAACCTTTATTCACTCAGAAGGTCTGATTGTCAGTGCCAGGCCTTGTCTACACTGTGCCTGAGTGCAGATCTTGGATTGCCAACTGCCAAGTGTTTTCTCAAGAAACTAGAGTTGATTAGGCCGTGATTGGGATACAATTTGTTTTCACAGTCCACATCTTGAAATAAAACTTAGACTTCTGCTTGGCATGTCAAGAGAAGCCAAAAAATATATTGAAAGTAAAGTTGTTGTTCTTCCATATGGCTTCAGAACCCCGGGGGAGAGTGATTTGCCTGGACGTAGAGGTGATGACGGGGCTGATGGTGAGATGGGGTTGAATGCTGGATGGTGATCAGTCTAAGACACAAGATATGTGTCCGCAGAAATGATTTCCTGGAAACAGAATGACCTCACTGTCCTGAATTCTTGATGTGCCTTTGTTTGCACATCCATAACATAAGGGTGGGTAGAGAGGTGGGATCACAGGGTGAACTCTGAGTTATGTGGAAGCTCCATAATCATTTTACTCAATCTTAACTGCAAACATCTCAAAGTCAGTTTTGCACCACTCTAGTCTTTGGGGAAAAGATCACGCGTTCTTGATTTGTATAGCATTCTATGCTTTATGCTGTCTCTCATGCTTACAGATCACATCGTGCAATAGCTTATTGAAAGCTCTAAGAGGTCATGCAGTTAGTTAATCAGCTAATACCCAAAATTAAATGACCATAGAATCTTCCCCCCCACACACACACACAAGAAATTCATAGCCTAGCTTTTCTACACTTACAAGGAAGACAGTATCAGTGAAAAAGAGTAATTACCTATGGGAGTGGAGTGAATTCTTTATCTGCGAACATGGGAACATGATCTCGTAATGCGTGACAGTAATCTTTAGGGAGGAAAATGAAAAGTAATAAATACGACTCATGGTCACATAGGAAAGGCTTTAAGTAAGGCTGTTTATGGGAAACGCTAAACATGATGGCTCTTTTGAAAGTAAGAAATTGTGTTAGAGAAGTTTACCTGCTAGCTCATTAACATAGCATTACCTTAGTCTAATTACTCTGAAGATACATTCCTACACAAGACTAATATTCTTACACTTGTAAAAATAGGCTCTAATATTAGGATGTGGCAGAAAATTTAAGTTATGCAAATTTCCGATAGTATCAACTGCCCTATTTACATAATTGTCATCAACAACGGTCCTTTCTTACCTATTATCACAGAACCACTATAAGGTTTTTTTTTTTTTTTTTTTTTTTTTTTTTTTTTTTTTTTTTTTTTTTTTTTTTTTTTTTTTTTTTTTTTTTTTTTTACTATTCTCATTTTTATCTCCAGTTTACAGGTAAGAAAAACACAAAACTAAGTGAGACTAAGTGTAGTGGGTGGTGCTACGTGCTGCTCCATATCCCCTTAGGGTGATGATTCCTCTTCCTTCAGCCAAAATTGTAGGCTCCTGACGTATCAGAGAAGAGTCCCTCCCCGGGACCTGCCCTCCACCAAAGAAGATGTCTCATCCTAGCTCAGGCTCTCCCCTCCTGAACTCCTCTTTGTCAACAAAGGGTATAAACATCTGTCAACTTGTCTCGATTCAGGACATCACTAAGTGGCCTTCTCAGTTTCAAAGGTTTCTTTGTGGGATCAGATGAGCCTTCTGCTAGACCCTCGTCTCAGTTGGCCTTTTCTTTCCCCAGTTCCACTTTATTCCCTCATAGGCGTGCATCCACAGCTTCGTCTAGTACACCTGTAGACACCCAGTAAACATCCCGAATGGCTCAGAGCTGGGGTCTTAATAGGACAATAATTTCACTTTCAACTAAAGCCATCCTACTAGAAAATATTAAAACTTGATCTCAAATGCTGCGGTGCAAGCATTACAGATATACCTGACATCTTTTCTCCAGCCACCAGTCGGAGTAAGAGAAATAATAGAAAATGGCAATGTTTAAATTTAAAAACATATTATAATGAAGACACATTGTTGTTAATCACAAACATTGTCCTTCACATCAAACACACCTTGCATTTTTTTCCACTCTCTAAGTCAATTCTGAAAAATCTTTCACAAGACTCTTTAGTTGCGCTGTCATGACTGCCTCAATGTCTTGCATTGACTCGAAGTACTTATCATTTGTGGTCAGTTCGTCTTTGGAGGAGAGCCAGAATTCAGGTGGTGCCAGCTCCAGAGAACAACGTGGAGGAGGACTATACCCTATCATTTTTCTGGGCCTGTCTTTCCTTCAGACGGCGCATGGTGACAGCAGCATTCCCTACGATTTGATCACTTTTCATAAAGACACTTATAAGGGAGGACTTCCACCATTGCGTCAGAAAGTGGCTGACATTAACAGGACAAGTATGCTCAAAATGAGGGGGGGGGTGTATTTTGAGGGAGACTAACGTCAATATGTCTCACTATAACACAACATGCGGTGGAATTAGGCAGCTCTATATATTCAGAAGAGTACTTTAGCTTATTCATTTACTTGTGTATTTTTCTATAGTGTTTCCTATTACTTGATCAGCAGAGTAATATAAACCCTATAAGGACAGGAACTGACTTCATATTTTCAAGTTCTTTAATGGCAGTTTTCACCGTATGGCCCTGGATGCCTGGTTAAACTATGTTGATAAGAATACCAGGATAGTAAATGCCTTTCTCACTGTGTTGACCTTACAATTATTTTGTAGAAGTAACAGTGAACAAACAGCCAGCTCTGAGCACAAATCAATCAGTTGTATCAAAATGCTCAATCAGTCGCTGCATTCTACTTCCTTATGCACTTGCAGAAAAACAAGACAATTTTACTAAAAACACAAAAGTCCAAGGTGGAACCATGACAATTATTATTAGTTTCAAAATTATGACCCTTGAGGGCACATCTTTTCAATATTCTCTATGATAAGAGCTGAAACGTGTAGAAGCATACTCTTAGCAAATTGTACTGTTGTCTGTAGGAAAAGAATTCATGTGATCATTTGATTGTGAACTGCACTAACTACATTTTTTGTGAAATACTGTTGTTACTTGAAAAAACTATGGTTTTCTAGGCGTGGGTATCTTAACAGATATTCTCTCAAAAGTGAACAAAAATAGCACTTCAAGAAAAGCAACTGACAGTATAATACAATCATCCAGGATAAAAATACAAATTCGAAGTGAAAATTAGAGTTTGAAGAAGCTTATAACTGCTACCGTCAGTTCAACAGCTTCTAATACTTAAGGACTTTTTGAAAAATATACGATTTTTTGACCTAGTGCATGTAGTACAATTTAACGTGCCAATTTTTAAACTATTAGTAACGCAACAAATATTTTCCAAGTGAATGATAAATAAGTTTACAAAATTATGCTTGGTTAAAGGATTCATTTCAAGTTGAAGATACACCAATAGATTTTAATGCAATTGAGTACGAAAAGTCGACATAGGTTAAAATTTCTCATTGCAACAAACCTTTAAAAAACTCTTGCTGATCTGGGGATATAGCTCAGTGGTGCAGCACTTGCTTTGCATGCTCAAGGCCCTGGGTTCAATCTCTAGCACTGCCAAAAAAAGTTTAGTTGAATTTTATTGTAACACCAATGAAAGTTATTGCAATTATCTGAGAAGTCTATAAAAGTACTTTCCCCTTTCCAACTGCACAATGACGTGAGGACAGATTTCCCATTTTATACTTTAACTAAAATATACAACATAATAGTTTGAATGCAAACAATGAGAATGCAGCTACCACATGAAACCAGATACTAAAGAAATTTGCAAAATTGTAAAACATCAATCTACTTTTTTGTTTCAAATATTAAGACACTATATAACATTTGTAAATGGTATTTATATAATACATAATAGACTTTCTATGATTTTAAAATAATCAATATTTTAAAATCTTAGTTTTAATTTCTAAATTGGTACTGATTAATGTAACATAAAACAATAAACACAGCACACAAACAAAAAAGCTCTTTGGGTTCCCAGTAATTTCCAAGACTATAATAGGATCTTGAAACCAAAATGTTTGAGAATTATTAGCCTAGAATCAATGCTGGTAGAGAGTTTGTATTTAAATAGTGTTGAAGTATTCCAATATTTATAAAAGAAAATAGATAATAAATAACCTACAAATTAGATTATAGGTTGATCTCTGCATATAATGAAAATAGAACCAAGCATTCAGCTGAGTTAATGAGTACACTTTCACTGTCACTAATAGTAGACAGCTGTCACGAAAGAGAGCATCCACCCCAAGTTGCCAGATCTTGAGACAACCAAACTCTCATGTTATTTTAGAATGCAGGAAAACTGTCAGCACTTAATGAGTTCTCATAGACTCTGCCTTGCCCAGTAGTGGTCTTTAACAGTAGCCAGGGGGCATTATAAAAGGGAAGAATTTCAGTAGTATCAAGCAGCTAATGGATTCATATCGCACTCTACCTGTCAGACAGCCCAAACACATGGCATGAAATGTTGTTTGAACTGAAAATCTACCATGGAAACCCAGACGATGAAGCCTCTCTTTGATGGAGATGTTTAAAATCAAATGCACAGTTGAGAACATGAAGTCAACTTTTGCCTCAAGCACCTCTCTACAACCAAGGCCCCGGTCACTAGGGAGAAACTAGTACGCAAAGATTATGAAATGAATTGGAAGCCGTTTGGATGTGCTGTTGTTATGAGGGTTAAAATTAATGAGCACTGACGTGAACATTTGGAATATTGAATTTTAGAGATGAGGATAGGCTTTCTACCCAACATGTCCTGGAGACTTGTAACAGTTTTCAAAACCAAACTTACTGTAAAGCTGGCCAGCATTTGAGTAATAGTCCTGACTAGATTTCATAAAAAAAAAGGATAAAACATTTGTTTTAAAGTTTGGAAAAAGATGGTTGCTTACTTTAAGATTAGACCAGCATCTTAATTAATAAAAACTATAAGCTATTCCAATTAGACACATTTTGCCCTACACTTAAAAATAGAAATTGATGTGACAAGAACACGAAGTGACATACATAATCCAGTAAGGGGGAAAGGACTACTCACTGGAACAGTGTCCAGGTTTAGACATCCTTTTAGATCAGTTGTCTGTCCCTTTCAGTGTCCAGTTGCAATTACCATAATAGCGGCTGTGACCAAAAACAGTGATTGAGAATTCCATTTGTGTTTCAGAAAATTTATGGACATATTTATTATTAAATGATATCATACCTTAAGATGTCTTAGAAGCCTAAGAGATTTTACAAAGTTAGACTATAAACTATTATGACATGGTGTCCCAATATGACACAGTCACACTGATTAATAGACGCTAGCAATTGATGAATAATGATAAAAGCTAAAATGTTGAAGGTGGATTTAGTATCACTTTATTATAACAAAACAGACATAGTACTTCTTAACTTTTTCTCGTGTGTCTTATTTTATTCCTTTTTCTTTCTAAATATGTGACCTTCACTCCACTAGACCTTGAATTAGTCAGTCATTTGCAGGGTAATAAGGATATTATCGAGGAGTCCCTTGTTAAAAGTGAGGGTAACAATCATACAAAATAAAAATTTCAAGTAAGGAGTGGCTGTGAAACTGTTCTCCAGAGCAATAAAACATCGAGGAAAAGGATTAAAGCTTTCTAATCTCTTTGTGTTCCTGTTAGCACAGTTCTTTCCTAGAAAGGCTTGTCTCTGAGACTTCTTTGCAGTGGCAGAGACCCTTTCCATATGTGACAGGAACTTCTTGTAGGATAGAAGGATGTGAGGTAAAAGGCTACAAAGGGAGAGTCCTGTCCACCTTTTGGAATGCTCAGACACCAATCCTAAGAAACAGAGTGAACAGAGATAGATAGACAAAGTGGGCACGTATACTATGTCTCTTGATTTTCTCTTTTTCCAACTTTGGAATGAAGAAAGGAAAGCATATTCTAAAAGTGTTGCAAAAATAATCCTGACAAGAGATGGAGATCTCCTGACCTGAACTCCTTGTTTGAGGTTTTGGAAGTTGCCAACTCACAGGTTTTCTGTGTCATCTTGAGGCAAAGGTTTGATATGGCAGTGTGGTCAGGTTGACATATACCCTACTTGAGAGGTTCCAAACCTACCTTCTGTTCTCACTTAGAAGTGCAGCTAAAAAATCCAATAAACCTATCATAATGGATCTTCTATGGAGAGAAGTGTGTGAGTTCTGGGTTCTCCAGAAGAACAGGAACTATAAGAGATATGTATATAAGATTTATTATGGGAATTGGCTGATGCAGTTATGACAGCCATAATTAGTTACACTAAGCAAATATATGTGTTTTTGTGTTTCTAAGGCTTCTTTTGACATATGTCTATTCACATTTTAGTCCATTTTAAGACTGGATTGTTTGAGTTGTTTTTAAGGCTTTTTTTCAGTTTTGTATTTTTGGATATTAATCCCTTCTTGGATGAATACTGTGCAAATGCTTTCTCCCACTCTGTAGATTGTCCCAACTCTCTTGACTGTCTTGCCAAGGAGTGTCTGGGCTTCCGGTCACAGAACCCGTAGCCTGTGCACCTGGATCCCATGCTCGCTTCTCTTCTATTCTCTCGGATGAAGCGTGCCCCTCTTGCTGTCCCTCTCCAAGCCCTCAAATCCTGATGAACATCATCCGTTGTTTAATCCATACTTCACAGAGGTGCTCCCATTCCTACACAGGCTGTGAAGCCTCTACTTCTGAGTATATTGACCTGTTTCTTCACAGGACTCAACAGCATCCAGTGACACAAAACTTCCCCTCTACTACCTTGACAGCACCCTCTCCCTAGTCTTTACGGAAGACAGCACCAAAGGTATGAAGAATTTATTTGATGAAATCATGTAAGAAAAATTCCCAAATCTAGGAAAAGAAATTAATTTTCATGTACAAGAAGCTTATAGAATACCAAATAATCTCAACCAGCAATGAGACTCACCATGACATATCATAAAAACCTCAGAAATACAACACAAAGAGAGAGTATTAAAAGCAGTGAGAGCAAAACAGGCATTATTCTACCAAGACAAAAATACTGAAATTACTGCAGATTTCTCAACACAAACTTTAAAGGCCAGGAGAGCCTGGAGCAAGATCTTTCAAGCTTTAAAAGACAGCATGTGTCAACCCAGGTTGTTGTATCCAGCACAATTATCCATGAAGATTGAAGAAGTAAAAAATTTCAAGACCAAGAATCCCTAAAGAAATTTGTGACCACTAGCCCAGCATTGCAGAAAATACTTGAAGGACTCTTACAGAGAGACAAGCAGCACCAAAGGAAAGGAAACATCTATAGAGAAAATGAAGAAAAAAATAGATTGATATTTGAATCACTTGATTGGTATCCTATGAAAAAAGTACCAGCTTTCTCACAAAATCTGTGCAACTTCCCCCCATAATTGTTATGCTTAATAGTATATTAGTTCACAAAATATAATAGCTATATTCAACATGGGGAATTGGTATAAAATCTTTAAATACTATGTACACATGAATCTACAGATGGATAGGTAGATAAAATAAAAAACCAAATCTGGCAAAATGTTACTAATTAGTGAAATGTGAGTAAATAATTTATGCAAATTTAAAAAATTCTGAATAACTATTAGGAATATATCAGATATCTAATTAAGGAATAAATAAATAGAATCTTTTTACTTGTTTTTTTTTCTGATTTTAAACGTTCATGAGTGGCAGAAAAGAAGCTTCTCTCAAGTCCCTGAAAATGTTTTCCTAGAGGGTACAATCTGCATTTCCCATGAGCAGGGCTGAAGACTTAAGGACAAGTTGTAATATTTTTTGTAGCAAGATTCCCTGTGAGTTCTGGTGTGCACCATAGCCTGGAGGAGGTGCTGGGACAGGCATCAACATTTCAGTGGCTGGATTTGAGGTATCAAGAGTGTCTGAGATCATGTGGCGAGTTTAGAACAGCTACTTTAGCTACAATATGTAGACATATTGAAATGTTTGAACAACTGCCATGTCTTTATTCTTGTTATGGTCTTACTCTCAGCCCTGCCTGGTGCCCTGCAGGGAGGTGGTCCTTCATAGGAGTGTGTTCACAGACACAACTCTGCTGGTGGTGGGGAAAGAGATGCATATCAGGAGCGTGGCAATTGGAAAGACACAAAGCAGGCAGGGTCGTGGTGACCTTTCCCTGCACTTGTGGTTGGTGGGCATGTATCAGGCACTGTGTAGGATTTGAAACTAATGTCTGCAAGGAAGTCCTGAGCCGACAGTCCTGAGCTGCGTGGAAAAAACTAGACTAATCCCTTTATAATTAGAGAGTACGTGGCAAATCACTGTAACAGACTTCCAGGAGACCACCACACTCTAGATTCGCTGGGATAACCCCTCAGATGGGAGTGGATTTTTAAAAAATTACTTGACATATATTATTCACATGAATAGATAGACACTTGGTACATAAAAACAATGGAATATTATTGATCCATAGAACAGATTTAAATTCTCCTGTTTGTTGTCCACATGGATGGAATTGGAAGATACCATGTTCAGTGACATAAGCCAGGTGCAGAAAGGCAAATGCCACATGTTCTCAGTCACTTGTGGAAGCTAAAAAAGGGATGGGCTTTGTAACCCAGGGAGGAAAAAGAGATTTTATTTAGCTCCTTGGTGGCAGAATTTTGACTAAAATCCAAGTCCCCCGCTCTATGGCAGGCTCCCTTTCTCTTGTCTCTCCAGAGCACAGGAATTAAGAACACAGGCTCCACAACTATCTGAAGATAGACTTATACACTGGGTAAGGGAATCATCCAACAGGAAGTAGGCACAATTATCAATGTATACCCACCATCAGGGCACCGGATTTTGTTAAACAAAACTAATGGATATGAAATGACAACAAACCCAAATACAATTATAGTAGAGGATCTCAATACCCTACTATCACAAATATCAAGTCAATAAGACAAAATAAAAGCAAAGAAATATTAGAGTTAAACCACACTATAGAACAACTGGACTTCAATGATATTTGTGGAATGTTTCATTCAACTTCAACAGAATATACTTTTTTTGTCAGCAGCGTATGGGTCATTTTCCAAAATAGACCATATGATTACTCATAAGGCGTCTTTAAACGTGTACAAACGAGTTGCACTAATTCCTTGCATACTTGCAGATCTTAACAGAATAAAACTGGAAATCAATAGCAAAAAAAAACTACAGAAACTATTCAAATACAGAGACTAAATAATATATTATTTAACAAACAATGGGTTACAGAAGAAACCGGGGAATAAATCAAACACCTTCTACAGTCAAACGACAATGGAAGCACATCATACCAGAACCTGTGGGACACAAAGAGAGCAGTGCTAAGAAAAAAACAGTATTGTTATTTTTTTTAAAAAAGAAGCGATTTCAAATAAACAACTTCATGATGCACCTCATAAAAAAATCTAAATCAAAAAGTAGAGAAGAAAAGAAATTATAAAGATTGGAGCAAAAATTAACTTGAAATTAATTAAACAATACAAAAGATCAACAAATTGAAGAGCTGGTTCTTCAAAAGAATAAGTAAGATTGATAAATCTGTAGCTGAGTAAACAAAAGAAGGAAAAAAACCCTTATCGATGCAATCAGAAATGAAAAGGGTGAAATTACGGCACGTGTCGCAGAAATTCAGAGAATTATAAGAAACTGTTTTGAAAACTCATATTCCAACAAATTGAAGAAATGGATACACTCTTAGTTGTATATAAGATGTCAAAATGGAACCAAGAAGAACTAGAGCCCTGAATATACTGCCATCAAACAAGCACATAAATTTAGGCAGAAATAAAGTCTCTACTTACAAATAAAAGTCCAAGACTGGATGGATTCACAGTAGAATTCTAACAATACTTCTGAGAACAGTTATTACCAATACTTCTACAACAGTCTCATGAAACGGAAAGAAGAAACATTGCCAAATTCATTTCCAGAAAATAGCATTATGCTGATACCAAAACCAGACAGAGACTTATCTAGGAAATAAAATTATAGGTCAATCTCCCATATAAATATAGATACAAAAATGCTTAATAAGGAACCAGCGAGCAGAATGTAGAAAATTGTTAAAAAGATCACACACTGTGACCAGGTTGGCTTCTGGGATGTAAAGATGGTTCAACGTACATAAAGTAGTTATTATAATATACCACACAAGTAAAAGCAAGAACAAAAATTACGTGATCATCTCAAAAGAAGCAGAAAAGGTCTTTGACAAAATCCAATAACCATTCATGATAAAAAAAAAACCTTGAAGAAAATATAGAAGGAACTTGCCTCAAATTAATGGAGAAGCCACTTACTCAAAACCTACTGCCAACATTATGCTTAGTGGGGAAAAATTGAAAACATTTTTCCTTAAATCAGGAACAGGTCAAGACTGTTCGCTCTCACCACTCCATTCACTACAGTATTGAACCCCTACCCAGAGCAACCAGGCAGGGTTTCAATGAAATATAAAGAAAATATGTATTAGAAAGGAACAAGTCGAATGATGTTTATTTGCATATGATATGATTTTCTACATAGAAGACACCCAAAACTCTAGCAAGAGTCTCTCAGGACTAACTAACAAATTCATTCCAGTTGCAGAATACAACATTAATTCAAAAATTAATAGCATTCTTCTATACTAACAATGAACTCACTGAGAAAGAGTTGAGAAGAATAATCCTGTTCTCTGTAACTCCTCAAATTAAATATCCAGGAATAAACCTAACCAAGGAGGTGAAGGACCTTTACAATGAAGACTACATGATGCTGAAGAAAGAAATTGAAGAGGACATTAGAAAATGGAAAGACATCCCGGCTCCTGGGCGTCAGAATTAATATTGTCAAAATGGTTGTCCTGGGGTTGGAGAAATGGCTCAGTGGTTAAAGCTCTTGCCTAGCAAGCATTACATCAAGTGCTAAGTACCGGAGTTTGATTCCCCAGCACCACATAAGCCGGGCATGGTGGTGCATGCCTGTAATCCCCGCACTCATGAGGCTGAGGCAGTAGGATTGCCGTGAGTCAAAGGCCATAGTGAGTTCAGGACCAGCCTGAGCTACAAAAAAAGACCCTATCTCAAAAGAAAGGTTGTCCTGCCTAAACTGGTATATAAATTCAACGTAATTCCTATCAAAGTATTAATGACATTTGTCACAGAACTTGAGAAAATAATCCTAAAATGTACATAGAACCAAAAGAGACCCAAAATAGCCAACACAATGCTCAGTAACAAGACAGAAGCAGGTGGCATTATGATTCTGGACACCAATTTATATTATAAAACAACAGTGATACAAAAAAAATCATGTGGTATTGGCACAAAAACATATAGATTGACCAATGGAACAAAACAGAGGATCCAAAGACAACCTCAAATACCCTCACATATGTGATATTTCACAAAGGGGCCAAAAACATACACTAGAGAAAAGATGGCCACTTTGATAAATAACGCTGGGAGAACTGGTTACCCACATGCAGAAGAATGGTGCTAGACTCACACCTATTGTTGTGTACTAAAATTAAGTCAGAGTGGATCAAAGACCTACATATGAAAACAGAAACACTGAACCACCCAGAGCACCAGACAAGTAAAACTCTTGAAGATATAGACGTGAGCAAGGATTTTCTTAGTAGGACACCTGATGCAAAAGAAACATCTCCTACAATCAACAAATGAAATTACATCCAATTAAAAAGTTCCTGAACGTCAGTACCACTCTATCAAACTGTTGCTGTGGTTGAGACTGAATGTGGGACCCCAGCAACAGCACCAGCGTCAGGAGGTTGACTTTAAAGGCCGTGTATCAAGCCCTGATGCTGACTGGTTATTTACTTTTCCTTCTTTTTTCCCTTTGGCCTAAAAGTAAAAAGTGAATGAAAGAAAGAATGAATAAATAAATGTTTAGACAGCTCAGGTCTACATAGCTACCGATCGCTGAGTTTTTTATTGGTTAAGAGGTTCATTCATGCCAGGTAAACAACTCCTTACTTTTTCTGAATTGATCTGATAGAAGAAAAAAATTCAGATTTCTATTTGACATTCCATATGTGTGCTGCTCTGACTTTCAGTAGCCTGTCCACTCCAGCCTGCTTGTGTGTCAGCATCAGTTCTAGGTAAAAGAGCCTGGCATTCACCTGAAAAGCATTAGCAGTTGTGAATCCCAGCTAACAAGATGCGGAGTATTTCCACTGTCTGGTTATACAGATTTCCATACTGAAGAAACAGGTCCATCCCACCTGTCAAAGAGGATCTAAGTGCTTTTATGAGAGAATCTAGAAAAGAAGGGATGAGATAAGGCAGGAGGAGTGGCAGGGGGTGCCAGAGGCCAGCAGAATGCATGCCAGCCCGCAGCGGGACTGTCAGAAGGGCCTGAAGGGAGAAGGCCTGCAGAGCTCCACATGGGGCCTAAACATACCTTTCCAAGGGCCTAAATAAGACTTTTTAACTTAAAAAAACTTGAGCAGTAATAAATACCAGCTGTGTGGTGGAGCAAACTCCAAATTCCAAATAGTTTTTCTAGAAGGAAACAACTTTGTCTATTCTTGCTTCTTTAACTCTTTCTTCCCTGAGAGACAAAGCCACACAAACTTGTTGTACGGGTCTTGAGAGGTGGATGGCTGAATGGCCTGGCAGACACAAGGCAGGTCTGGAGCAGGCTCTTGGGGCCTCCCACCCCGTGAGATCCATGGGATGGGTCAACACACCACCTTCACTGCATTTTCTAACTTTCTTATAGCCGTCATCTGGATCACAGGTTGGCACACTGGAGTCCACTGGGTGAGTCTGCCCCTTGCCTTTTGTCTTTGTAAATAAATTGTTTCTTCAACACAGTGAAAGTTCAGTTACCCATTGCTTATGGTTGATTTTACTTTGTAAGGGTGAAGTTGAATACTGGTCATCCAGAGAAAATGACCAGCAAAACCTAAAATTGGACCTTTACAGGACCTTTACAGAGAAAGCATGCATAGCTCTGAGCTAAAAAAAAAAAAAAAAAAAAAAAATTAATTACTTGAGGTTTTTTATCTCTATCAATATCAATGCTCTAGTCTAGAGAATTGAAGAACATTAAGTGTCTTCGGAGGTCTTAGATTCGAGCCCTCTGTACATAAGAAACTGAAGCTAACATAAAGTGATTGGGCTAACACTTCTGGGCAAGATGGTGGCCAAGTAACAACACTGTGCAATATCTCCTCCTGGACTGACGTAAAAAGTTAAGATTGTAATTAACAACTGCCTGTTCAACTTAGAGAGGAGAGGGAGGAGCACCCTAGCAATTGAAAGGAGACCACGGGAAGGTCAGAGATCCAGGAGACACATCAGAAGCCGAGTCAAATAGCAGCCCAGGAAGCAGCCCCAGGCTGACTGAGAGCGGCCCAGAGCCGTCAGCATCCGCAAATGGAGGGAAGCCGGGAGCCTGGAATCTCTAACCAAGGTAAGCACAGATCCCAGAGAAGTGAAAATTCACAGCAACTGGTAATCCCAGCATCTAAAAATGAGGCTGCTGGCAATGCAAACTGCAAATTCACCACTAGCTTCCCCTAGAAAAGGCCCCCCAGAGCCTAGACCAGCTTGGGAGAAGCAACACTCAGCAGCCATAATAGGCAGTGATGTAAGTAGAAGCCATTTTGAAAACAAAACCCTGAGCCTGAACTACTTAAAGTAAAAAAAAAAAAGTCTCAGAAGAGCACATCAGAGTTTTGAGGGTCACTCTCAAACAATGCCCAGGAACCAGAGACAGCTGAGAAGAGAGAAAGGCCACCGACCTGCTGAACAACCCAGGTGATAGTGGGAGCACTTCTGAGGGTGGAGAGCCAGGACAGTGGGGAGAGCTTTGCTGAGGGGGTTGGGGATGGTCATGATACCTCAGAGGCTACTAGACTGTTAGGTCCACTCACAGCACAGAACTCCGAGGAATTTCGGCTCCCCACACACACCCTCATACCCATTCAAAGAAACTTCTCCACTAGGCCTTTAAAGTGAAGTCCCTCAACAACAGAAACATGGGAAGAAGACAAGGCAACAGGATACACACAGGAAACATGTAAGACCTGAGAAAGTAGTGTCATGGGCCCTAAAATAGTGGAAGTCACAAGAAAGGAAGTCAAAAAGCAAAGAGAGTTGTTGGACAGACAGTTCAAACAAGACGCTCTAGAAGAAATGCAAGGGATGATCAATGGGCTTAAAGAGGAACTTAGCAGACAAACGGTGGTGCTAACGGATACAAAGCTTACTGAGCATACGTAAGCCACAGATAAAAATAAGGAACATAAGTAAAGAAAATAAGGAAATGCAAGATATGAAGGAGCATTTTGATAGAGAAGTGGAAATTTTGAAAAGAAATCTAGCTGAAATTCAGGATATGATAAATACGACCATTTGATTGGTTTTCCACTTAAATCAGTACTAGCTTTCTCATAAAGTCTGTGAAATTTCCCCCATAATTATTATTTTATTGGTATATTAGTTTGCAAAAGATAATCATATTCAACATGGAGTATTGATGCAAAATCTTAATTTGTGAAATTTTCTGATGTGTAGTGTTTAGTTGGGGTGGAGTGGCTGAAGGCAATCATTTTGATTTGGGATACTTTTAGTTCCAAAAACAGTAAGAGTTGGTAAACCAGTGGTTCTTAGGGTTTTTTCCCTGAAGCTGTCATTGAGTGGTAAAGATAAAAGATCACTTAGGCTTAGTCCATTGGCTAAAAACTCAGTCGGCTATTAGTACAACCTGTGACTCTTGAATTTTACTTTTTAATTTCATGCTCTGTAGTTACATTGTAATAATGATCTTACTCATTTCTTCCTGCTCCTTTTTGTAAAAGAACTTGTAAAAAATTTCTGAAATAATTAAGCATGCCATTATATCTATTGCTTCATGCAAACTATACTTTCGTGATATATGCTTAAGTTCATTTAGTGTAGCGATTCATTTATTCACTATTTGATATAAGTTTAGCCTAAGAAAATTGATTGATATAATGATAACCTGAATGTCTTTTGCATGTACACACATTTACTTTTCAGTGCTCAACTAAGGAATTTGAAATTTAACTTCTCTCTGTTTCTTTCTTACATTTTCTAGCCTTATAAATTCCATTGTTATAGTTCTTCTCTTATGTGCACTGAGGTTTGTGGCCATGTAGATGAATCTCAATAAATACATAGTAAGATACAAAAAAACTCTAATAGACAAATCTTGGAAGAAGTCAATATGCCTGACTACAGAAGACTCAAAAAATATTCGGTATATGTGCAAAATGGAATATTACTCTGCTGTAAAGAGTTACGAATTTGAATCATTTTTTAAGTAAAATGATGCACATTGAGACCATTATGTTCAGTGAAATGAACCAGGCTTAGAAAGTTAAATATCATACAGTTTCTCTAATACTAAACCATAATAAATGTAAGAGATATGGAAGAAAGTTAGAAGATGGACTTTGTGGAGAGAAAAGATGCAAGTGGAAAGGCAGAGTGGAAAGCGATGCTATGTGTAAATTTAAAATATAAAATACAATAAAATAAAATGTTAAAATACAGCAAAAAAATAAACAGACTGGTCTAAGATAAATCAATAGAGATGGGGTTCATAATGTTGTCATCTAACTCCTGGCCAGGACTAGCTCTCTGGTGGATTTCAGTAAATTAAGAGGTAAATTCATACTACCCCAATGACCCCTTCCTTGTCTCCATTGTCTGAATTAACCTGAAAGAAAGGACGCATTTCTTTTCAACCTGATATTCAATACAGGTATTGCCATGGCTTCCTCTGGTGGAATTGGTACTGTCCAAGCGTAACAAAGGAGCTAATTCACACAGCAAAATGGTAGTGCCACTAGATGGGATCTGACAAGGCCCCTTAAAGAAAACTTGGGCAGTCTGTGGGGCTGAGGAGAAGGATTCCAAGTTCAAGTCCAACTTTGGCAACTTAGTAACTTGCTGAGACCCAGTTTTGTCTCAAAATCAAAACAGAAAATAAAAAGTCTGTGGATGTAGCATAGTGTGAAGGCCCTGGGTCCCACCCCAGTGCCACAGAGACACACGCAAGGAAGAGTCGGCAGGCTTAGGAAAGTTCTTAATATCTCATTATAGAAAAGCATTTGGGTGCGTGGTGTAGCTCAACTTATTATACAGAATTAGAAAAGTAAGATAATAGAAGGGAAAGGTCGCAGCTCTGATGAAGATCAGACCAGCCTTTGGACCTGTAAGGAAGAAAGCCAATTGGTATAGAGCGGTGAAGGTGGCTACAGTCTAGTAGATCATCACCTCAGTTCTGATTTTGCAGGATGGTTTTGGAACTGTCCTTCTGGCTTGAGGGAACAATCTGGTCTGTGTAAAATGATTATTTGTGTTTGTGATGGTCTGTTTTTCAGAAGCTCTGCTGGGATCCAACTTAATCAGAATGGACTTTCTTCAGCACTGGTTACTAGTTGAATGCTCCAACTAATCTCTTATCCTGATGTCCTCATGTGTGAATGAGGAGAATAGGTTATATAAATTTAGGGTTCATGAACCTTGTATTGCCTGCTTTTAAATGGACACTCCTGGATTACTTAGCTTTCTCATCATGAGAACAAAAGAAATGACATTGACAACTTAAAGGAGAAAAGGTTAATTTTTGGCTCGTGGTTTCTGAGGTTTCAATTCATGGGCAACTGACTCCAAAACAGAAGCATCATGACAGAAGGGCATGATGGTGCAAAGCTGCTCAACTTACGGCACCTAGGAAGCAGGGAACAGAGAAAGAGCCGAGAGGAAGGGGCCAGGGCCGACATATAAACCCTACAGTCATTCGCTCACAATCTATCTCCTCTAGCTAGACCCCACCTTCTCCTAATAGCATACTCAGTTCTGAGCTCATCAATGAACTCATCAACCGTTGACCTCGCAATCCAGTAACTTCTTCAGGAGTTTCTGAACCTGACCAAGTTGGTAGCCAAGATCAACCAGCACACTCTTAAATGATTAATATATTTATATACAAAAGTAAGCAATGATCTCACTTCAAGTTTTAAGGTTATGAAAGAAATGTGTAAAAAGTGAAACTATTACAATTTTAGTTACCCCCTGGGCAGCTGTAGGCTCAAGTGAAGACTCAGTAATTTTAGTTTTTAACAAAGACAGCTCTTTTAAGTCCTTCACTGCTTCAGAGGAGAACACAGTCTTGATTTATTAATAGGTTATGGGACTAGGAATTCATTTATCCTTTTGTCCACATGATGGTCCTGACCATTTTGGTAGATCTTAATTTTCATGATCAATAGCAAAACACTCATCCTGAGTGAAATGTTCAGATGAGAATTTTACTAAGATCTTTTTGCTCTGCATTGTTTAGACAGACACACTAGCGTTTGCTAACTTGTATGTACTCTGGACTGGTGTTTTAATGGTTGAGTATTTGTACCACATAGTTAAACCAGGACAGACCCCTCCCTCCAAAAGAGAGTGTTCTCTGCTCGTTTGACTAAACCATACAAATACTGGAAAGAACTTGAGTAGTGATCTCATCAGGTTGTTTTACACAAAACAAGTAATTTTTAACTAAATTTTAATTTTTTCCAATAAGTTCTCAAAAATGAAGTTTAACGCAGACTAAATAGACCAATTTCCAAGGAGGCAAATGACAGATCTTTTGAAATTTGTGTGCATTCCTTCTAGCTTTTTTGGAACTTCAATAATACAATAACACAATCGAGTAAACTCATGACAAACTGGAATCAATCTCACACAAAGTCCTCAAATAACTGGAAGGTTTCTGGGTCAACCTTCCCATCATTCAACATTTAGAAAAAAGAGGCTCATAACATCCAAACAAGTGAATGGAAATTTAGTTTAAAAATCGACAAAGCAATTTCTGGAAAACGTCTCTGGAATCCATACAAACACAGAGGGGAAAGGTGAGTCATTTCCTGGGATGCCCATAACCAATTAGGTAAATGCCTCTTGGGGACTGGGCAGTGGATTGCAGAAAGCAGCCAGAGGGAAAGGCGGAGTTAGTAGCTGGAGCTAAAGAAGAGACAAGGCTTTTGTCTTGTTCTTACAATTATTCCCGAATCAAACCAACCCCAGGCACTGAGTCTTGCTTGGCTCACACTCTCCCAGTCCTTCAGTCTTCATTTCTCTGTGCAGACCCAACCCTGAGCATCGCCAGATCAAAGGACTCGGGGCTCTCTCCAAATAGCTCTGCATTCTCTCAGGAGGCCGAAGGGAGTAGTGTGAACGCTCTAGCTACGTTCTCTGGGTTCAACTGCTAGGTCTGCTCTTTATCGGCGATGTCACCTTGAGCAAGTTTTCTAGTCTCTTGGTGCCTTTGTTTCCCCATATGTTAGATAAGAATAATAATAGGAGCTGTGTATTAGGGTTGCACTGTGGTTTAAATGAGCTAGTTCACCACACTAGGTGCTAAGGACACAGTCTGTTACTCCTGACTTAAGCACAGCTTAAGATCACTTCCCCGGGTAGGAAAGAGCCTTTCTCCAACTCTCCCCACATTATCCACCTGCTCTCATTCAAAGCTGGACTCCGTGTCCTCCCTCAGAATGCCCATGAAACCCTGTACGACATGAAGGCATGTTAACTGCTTGGCTGATTCACCCGTTAGTCTGAACTGCCCAAGAGGAAGAATTTTATCTTGTGTTCTCTGTGTCTGGCACCATGTTTAACACAGACTACGTCTAAAGTTTAGATTTCTTTCTTTCTTTACAGTGCAGGGGATCCAACACAGGCCTTCCCACCAAAATACATCCCAGCCCATTTTTTTATTTTTTGATTTTGAGACAGGGGCTCCCTAAGTTGCTAAATTGCTCACTGGGCTCTAAATTGTGAGCCTCCTACCTTAGCCACCCAAAGTGCCGGGATTATAGACCTGCGCTAATGGACCAGGCTGAAATTTAGTTTTTAAATGGATGTATCATACATGAATAAATCATTGTGTGTGGCAATCAATGTTTTAATGAAATAACAAGGAGTTACCAAGTGACTGCTAAATTTCTCTTCCATGTCTTCCACCTACTTGAACCCTCGATTGTGTCTGTGACACTCACCTGCATGTCTTTAGTTGGATTGGAGAAAGAGAACCTTGCTCCATAAGACCTTTCCATCTGTCACAAAATTTCCCAAATGCACTGCTTTTGTTGAATAATAAGATTTCACATTTCATCTTTATCTTCCCCCAAATCTTAATAGTGACTTCATAAACTTGTGGCACCTATTTTGTGAGATGGCACCCCACAGGAGCTGTGCAGTATCCAGCTGACAAAAACGTGGCAGACCCAGGGGTTCCTAAGGGAGGAAACGAGGCGGGAAGTTAGAAATGAATATTTACCACTGTTTTCTTTGTGGGCAGGTATTTTGTTGTGAAATATTGAAAGTTTAATTTCCCATCAATACATGTTATAGAACTAGTCTTTCCCCTTCGTCCCTCTCAGTCCTCCTTACTATGAAGCTTTTATGGTCTTTTTCTTCCAGCAGGGTGATAGGTGGTGAAAAGAATAGGGACTCAAAGTCAATGCAAAAAGGTTTTGTTTCCAATCTTGGCAATAATTGGTTAGATAATCTTGGATGAATCTAACTGATCTGATACTTACTTCCACCTTTCAAATCAAAAGTAATAATAATTTCAGGACCACAGTCTTAGTTACTTTCTTGTTGCTGTAGCAAAATAACCATCACCCATAATTTAAGGGAGGCAAGATTTATTTCAGCCCACAGTTTCAGAATGTCTCTCACAGCTCACGCGCAGCTGGGAAGCAGGCAAATGGTGGAAGCTCGTGACGGAGGCGGGACAGCTGCTCGTTGGGTTGCACACAGAAGCCAAGTGAAACCAGGAGCAAGAGGACATCTGGAGACTCAGGAAAAGCTAGAGATTTCCCAGAAAGAAATTGCAAAAATGTGTTTTCTTCCTTTCTTAGTTCCAGTTGCCAATTGGACACACACCCCCTTCCTACTCCACAAATCAATAACAAACACCTAAAAGCTTTGCCCTAGGCACCCCATAGTCTCAACAAGTTGACATGATCTTTCCAGGTCACACACCAAGTAACTACCCTTCCACGTAGGCTCTACCTCCCAATGACACCAAGTTCCAATTATCCCACTATCTCCAAATGCACGGTGGCATAATTGTTACAATGAGCTTGCGTATTTTGTACACATATATAGTGTGTCATCATTACAACATTACAGTCTTTTCCCACTTTCGGCCCTCTGGTCTCCTCCCCACCCCACCCCCGCCCTCATTATCACACCTATTTGGTGCAATTAAATGCCTGTATTCCAGATTTCTCATATTAGAGAAACCATGTGATACTTAACCTTTTGTATTTGGCTCACTTCACTAGCTGGTTTTGTAGGTGAATGCACATTTTAAATAGACTTGAATGTTCTATAAATTAAATAACGTATTAATAAGTTAGCAGGGAGTTGATAATCTGATCATGACCTCTTTAGAAGCATAGAGTAAAATCTGAGGAAGGAATGATGCTTGGTAAGTTTTGATGAGTAAGAAAGAGGTCAGAAACATGATATGTCTCCATCCTAAAAGACGTTAAGGCAGAACAACAGAGTCATGGTAGTTTGGATCTGGAATGTCCCCCTGAAGGCTGATGTATTTGAATGTTGTGGCATATCTATGGATTCCATGGTTGCTGAGGTGGGGTATGGTTGGAAGGGTAGATACTGGGGGCTTGACTTGGAAGGGGTAGATATCTGAGGTTTGATCCAAAAGGGGTGGATCGCTGAAGCTTGATCTGGAAGACAGTATGCTAGTTCCTCCCTTGCTTGTGCACTGGGCTTCCTGTCCACCATACTGTGAACAACTTTTCTCCTGCTAGATCTCTGCCAGTCCCTTCCACCATCCCACCATCCCAGCCACCCATGAATGGACTGAAACCTTCTGCAGCTGTGAGTTAAAACAAACCTTCCTTTCCCTAAGTTGTGGATATTGAGTAATGTGTCCCAGAAATGAAAGTGTGACTAAGACAAACAGGAAAGCACTGGCAATCTAAAGATTGCCCCAAAGTTTGGCACAAGAATTCTTTGAGCACAGAATTCAGAGACTTGGGGTGAGATTCTGATGAAAGGTTCATGACTCATGATTACACTGTGCACGATAGCTCACACATTTGCCTATAGTCATCTGGTCTGATTTGCCTCAAACGATCAGTCCTAACTCTGGTCAAGGGAGGAAGGATCAGAAAGGAATTGCCCGAATAGAATTTTGCCCTTTAAAACATACCATTACTTAGGGTTCAGGACAATGTTGCAATCTTATAATTGAGGTAAGATGTTTAGGGTCAAAATACTAAAATTTCAGAATTGGAATTTGCAGACACATAGCCCAACCTCATTCCCCCTAGAATTGAAGAAATTGAGATAACTTGCCCCAAATCATGCCTTCAATCAGTGTGAGAATCATGACTCCAACCAAATTATCCAAAATGTGTTGATGGGAACAAGCCACATTATTCCGAATGTCTATACACCTATGAGGCCCTGATAGAAGCTCCTAATGAACAACTGAGCTTGACCAATAGAGGATTTCTGTATGATCACATCCCTTGCTCCGTTTATAACTACCTGCTCAGAAGGGTCCCAGTTTTTCTCTGACGCTTGTCTCTTCATAATCAAGCTGCACCATCGCTCACTCATCTGTGCAGAAAGGGGAAGATATTGAGGAAAATGAACATGATGGGCAGAAAGATGCTTCTGTGTCAAATCTCTAGAACTGCTGCCAAGGGTGGACCAGGTATGGAATTCTGTTGTGGCTGACCCTTTCCTTTGTCTCTCTTCCCCAGAGGAGCTTTGGAAATTCAGTAGTATGGGCCGTATCTCCTATTTAAGTGCACACTTCATCACAATCCTAAGTATTTTGTCCTATTTGGCACCATCTCTATTCGTTTATGCACATTTTAGGCTCTCCCCTGAACCTCCAGGGCTGGAAGCCAGGGAAGGAACTGTTCTAGGATCTTTTGCCTTCAAGATCGTCTA
Source organism: Ctenodactylus gundi (assembly GCA_004027205.1). Lineage (NCBI taxonomy): Eukaryota > Metazoa > Chordata > Mammalia > Rodentia > Ctenodactylidae > Ctenodactylus > Ctenodactylus gundi. The sequence goes on from PVKB01005391.1 coordinate 62,261, forward strand.
GATGTGACTTAGTACAAATGGCGTACAGGCTGCCCATGAAGTGCACTAGCATGTGGAAAGTGGAAAAGGAACAAAAGCCACATGTGTGTTCTCAAGGAAGCAGCACGTGATGCAATGCTTGCATGAGGTTATTCAAAGGTGTCCTGAAATTTACCTGCCTCAAATCCGTGTGGAGAAGAGGCTTGCAAAGGCTAGAGAGCTTTGAACATTGTATGACTTTGGAAACCACAGCTTTAAAGCTAATGGCAGTCAACCTGACTTACATTGTTAGCCCTTTCAATGACTTCAATTTCAATGAGAGACTTTGACTGATTATATTTTGTTGCCTGAATTGCCTGATAAAATGAGCCGCTATGTAATGCAAGATAAGAGATGTCTTTGTTTTGGGGTTTGTCTTTTTGCCAAATGACAAGTTTGAAGTGACTTCTACATTGCTTTCTAGTTTTAAGGTCAGTAAAATATAATAAAATCAGAAAGCGTCTCTTACTCTCCTAGGTTTGCGAGAAAAATGAGGAAGAACTAAACAGTTTCTCCTTTTGAGATTATTGGGGGCTTAGGGTGTAGATCAATGGTTGACGTGTTTGCCTACCAAGTGCAAGGCCTTGGGTTCAATTTCCCAGCACCATATAAGCCCGGCATGGTGGTGTATGCCTAGACTACTAGGAGTTGGAAGGCTGACACAGGAGGATTGCCATGTTTTTAAGGCCAGCCTGGGCTACACAGTAAAATCAGCACCGACCTAGACTACAGAGTGATATCCTGTCTCAAAAAAGAAAAAAAAAATCAATGCATGTCTTGTAATTGAGGGATGTGATCCGCTAAGAAGGTACTGAATTTCTCTAGAAGCTGAAAGTCATCCAGATGCTGCCAAGAAGCACACGTGTGATAGAAGCTACTCCGTTTCTGGTAGACTCCTCTTCTAGAAAGAACATCAGCTTCATTCCCACACCTTTGTGAAAGTGGACTTCGCCCCACCCAGAATCTCAAGAGAAGCTTGTGCATGTGCCATATTTAAACGAGGGACCTATCTGCTTCTCTGCACTGCAAAATCTATCCTTTCTTTTTTATCTTCCAGTCTGAATAACAGAAAGCGGGTTTGAGTTTAGGTGCTGTCTTACCCAAGTTCTTCAAAAAGCCAGACCTTCTGAAAGCAGGAAAGACGTGAGGAGGACGTGATCAGCCATTTTACCGCATACGGGTGAGGAGAGCCAATGCCCTGAGTGCGCCGCCCAGGCCCCTTCAGCTGGACCACTCCCGCGTGCTCACTGCTGACTGCAGTCATCTGCCTCACAGCCCCTGAATGTCTTCTCCACGGCCACCCTGCCAATATGCCAGTGTGCAAGGAAGCTTGGAGAAGCCAGGGAATTAATTTGATTGGCCAATGACTGGCACGATGGTGTGTAAACACTCCACCTCAGGATACGGCAACTCAGAATAGGTGACGTAGTTTGGAATTTTTTATATAAGACTTAAGGTCAAGTTGTTCATGGTAACTGACTTAAGTTTTAGGTTGTTTATCAGCGGTCTTCCTTCTCAGCCTCTATTTCCAAATAAACCTGGACTTCAGTTCTTGCCTCAGAGTCTGTTTCTGAGACCACTCTACCCAAGGCAGTTAGTATATTGAATACATTTCTTCATACCAACCAGTTGTGATCAGGGGACTGAGATAGTATATTCAGGAAAGTTTCATAGGGAAAGAAGGAAAGAAAATTCTGGAGTGTGAATTTATGAACAGCCCTTGTGAAGGGCTACAGTAAGTTTCATAGACACCCCAAGGAACTGAGGAAAATCCAGTGAGACTAGCAATCAGGTTGAAGAAAATGATCCACTTTACAATGTTCTTTCATATAAAGCTCTGAGCTGAGCCTGTCATGTGACAAGGGCTTAAAAGGATTTACAAAACTTGGTGGCTCTATTCTTTTTGTTTAGTACAAGCTTGGGGATCAAATTCTTCATTTACTGACATCCACTAATTCCATCACATATTTGCTTACTTTTTTTTTTCTTTGTACTGAAATGACTTCATGCTGAAATATCTCCTCAAGCCTTTCTTTTTTGAGACAGGATCTTACTAACTTGCCAAATTGCCCAACGCAGTGACAAACTTGTGAATCTCCTGCTTCAGCCTCCCAGAATGATGGAATCACAGGCGTGCACCAATGTTCCTGGCTTCACTCAACAATTAAAATCATTTCCTTACTGCTTGTGTTTGACCAGTAACTGTACTAGGTGCTTGGATGGAAGGTTGAATAGGGCATAATCCCTACTTCTAAGATGCCTCTGGTCTGAAGGCCCCAAATGGAAGTACCTACTTGTACCAGAGATACCTCCCAACCCAGGCTGGCTTGACTGAGGACTTTGTAAAGAGATCTTGGCTTGGCTCTGGAAGAGGCCGCCTGCACACTGTATTTTGCTCATTCCAAGCAAACCAGCAATAATGTAATGGCAGGAAGCCTCATAAAATGGTTATTTCTATTCCCGGACTGCTCTGGGGTTCCATCTAATTTATAAACATTGTTTTATGAAAAATTGAGATCATTCTTGGAAGTGCCCACAGAGAGTGACCTTTGCTTGTTTTGGTGCAGTGTTTGTGTGTGAATGTGTACATGGCTATTGTTGCTAAGGAGGCAGTGGCCAGTTCTGGGTAAAAGCTGTCTTTCCATTTTGCACATTTTTGACATCAGGGTGGGTGGAGCTCACAGCCCCCTTCACCTCCAGTTCTCCCCAGAAAGATAGAAATGGAGTTACGCTATGGAGACAGGAGCTTCTGTGCCTGGGATGTGAGTTTATGCACCCACAACACACTTAGGCAAAGCCATTTTACCTCATGAGGGTGTTTCTGTGTATTTCCAGACCCAGAAAATTTTGATCTCTGGCCTCCCCTCTTTCTCAGAGGGAGTCTTCATCTTCTCTCTTTTTGAGAGAGATCTAGGCCATCGATACTAAGCTCTGTCTCTAGGGATTTGCATACAGAACTCATGGCTGGTCTAATCTTAAGGTGGTGAAGGAGTGTGTCTTATGTGGGGAAAGCAGAAAATCAGATTCAAATGAATTGTAGGCATGCCCATTCCCACGTCCCAATGGTAACAAATGAGGGCAAATACTGTAGGAGTAAAAATCACCTAGCATCCCCTTTTTTCCCAATTCTTCCACCTGGCTTGCTGGGTGGCCCTGGAAACATTGCTTAACCTCCTTGCACCTTAGTTTCCTCAGATATTATTAAAAATCTACATCCTATTTTATGAACTAATTCAGCAAATATTTTTAACATACGTAAAATACACAGCACTTGTACCTTCTGATGGACCTCAGTTTGGCTAGGCTGCTGCTGTCACACAGAATCTTCTTCAGGAGCAAATCTTTCTTTGTGTGTGTTTCCATGCAAATGACACCTCAGTCAACAAGTCTTCCCATGTCTCCCTCTTTATAAAAACTGTCCTTTTTCTAGCTCCAGCCCCATTTCCTTGTTTTTGTTTTTGATTCCTGGCACTAATTGCATAACATTATATCATATCTATCTTTGGATATAATTAGTTTGTTTTTATTTTCTGTCATCCATGACTAGATCGCATGTACTAAGAGTGCAAAGACTCTTCGTGTCCACTGGCCTATCCTCATGGCCTGTACTGATGATGCCCAGAACACAATAGGTGGCCAGTGTGCATTAGTTAAATTGATAGCAACTGTGAATACAGGCTCCCAGTGGGTGTGTTCTAACTAATCTAGTAGCTGGGAAGCTCACATTAAGCCTAAATGTTTATTTTAAAAATGCTCCCAAAAGAATTGATCTGAGTTAGTTAGGCTTGTGATTGGTACAAGGCATATTTTTCCCTTTAAAAACACAGATGGGGCTGGAGAAATAGCATAGCACAGGCCCTGATTTTGATTCCCCAGCACCACATAAGCCAGATGTGGTAGCACATGCCTGTAATTCCAGCATTTCTGGAAGCTGAGGCAGGATAATTGTTGTTAGTTCAAGACCAGCCTGTATTACATACTGAATTCAGGACCAGCCTGGATGATGGAGAGAAAAAAAAGAGCCACAGCTAACTTTTTTGAGGGGGGGTGGGGGGGATTCTTCTTCTTCTCTTTTTTTTAATCTGTGGCTATCATTTTTTTTCAGCTCTTCACCACATTTTGTATCAGCCCAAAGCTGTTCTGAAAGCGACTTTTAGACCCTGGAATCGTTTTTTCTCCTTTTCATGAACCAGCGGCAATGTGAAGGAGAGATGGTTTCCTGCCACTCATCAGAAAGCCCTGAGAGGACATCACCGTGGGCTGCACAGTTCCATAGGGGCTGTTTTGAAGCCACCAGATCCATGTGGAGAAAAACATGACCATATAGCCAGGGCGCATGAGAACTAACTTGGAGAGCAAATTTTGAAAGGGTTGATGTCATTGGACCTAGGGGACCCTGAAGGGGGCCATGTGGAAAGAGTCTTTTCATTGGTCTGGCATGGCTTATCTCTACATAAATAAGAATTCCCTGGCAGGAAGGCAGAAAAACAAACACCAATGAAATATCAATGTAGATGGACCCCCCAGCCTCTCTAAGGCTACTAGGTAGCGTTCCTGTGGGTGGTATTTCATGGGGATAAGCTGTTTTCCTTTTCTCTTAGTAAAAATCCAGAAAGGTTAATTGGCTTACCCAAAATCACACAAACTGAGTGGCCGAGCTGGAATTAAAGCTTAGTTTGTTCTGTTCCGATCTACATTCTAAGTAATTTTAAGGCAGGACTTGAGTCTAACTTACTCCTCGGGGATTCCTCAGCACCGAGGACAGGGCCTGGCACTTCCGTATTTGAAACATCCCCTAACGCCATCGTCTACCACCTTGAACAGTGTGTTCAGAAGACGGAAGGCAAAGAATCAGAGAGAACAAGGGCTTGGATGGCTGCGGCAGCTATCCTTCAGCTTCTCCCAAGTGAGAAGTGGTGTCCGTGCCCTTGGTCTTCCTCCATCACAGTCGTCTCCTGGCTTTATCAATAAATCGAAGGCTCTTCTTCCAAGAGAGCTTTGAAATGTTGAGACCAGTTTCACTGTTGAAGACAGAATCTAAGTATAATTGTATTGTATTCTCCGTTTCAGGGTCATCTGTTAAGAGAGACATCGCTGTTGGGTTTGTCATATCCACATTGTGCCAACAGGCCAGCTGAATCCGGTTCACCCCTCAACCCTGGGGGGGGTGGGGGATAGGGTGATGACAGAATAGGGTAACTGAATGGACAAGAGCTGACTAGCTAAGTTTCTAAATGTGACACTGGGAAGAGGTGATACGATCTGTAGCTTTGTGTGGGGCAAAACGCAGACCTCTAGATTTGAAATCCAGGAGATTTGATTCAGTCAAGCACTGGTGTGGCTTGGAATCTGCATTTTGACAAGCTTCCTGGTGAGTCGGATTCAAATGCTCAGAAACCTTTGCACAGCATTAGATGCACAAACTCTCAGGCAGGAGTTAAGCATTGAACTATTCAGCCAGAGACATGCTCCTGTTCAGCTCTGGGAGCTCACTCATTATCCTTGACCTCCTTAGGCCTTATTTCCTTATCTGAATGATGAGCACATCATTGAGGACCTGCAAGGTGGCAGCTTGGTGACTCACTTCGGCTTCCAGAAAGGCTGGTGTTCACATTTTGTTCCCAGATCTAGTCATTCCATATAGGCCCATCAAAATCTATTCATCCTGCTAAAATCAACCATATTCCACATTCCAAGTTAAATATAATTTAAATTAACCACAAAATAGGAGAAATGTAGTGGATTAGTTCATATGCTACTTTTTCTAGGTATATAAATATTAATTTTAAATTCATCATTTTATTCTTATGTTTTGGAGCTAAGATTTTGTTGTTGTTGCTGTTTCCAGGTCTCAAGCATTTCTGCAGTGCTTAAATCAAACCTAGGTCCTAGATAATAGGACTTTATTTTCACTAGCAAATGAAATTGCCCTAATTTTGTTTCTCCCACAGATTATTTCAACAGGCAATGAAACTAGCCAAGAGTTAGTTTAATAGGAATATAAACAGCTTAGGCTCTGGGGTTTTATACCTCATCTGTTTCATATTGTCAGATTCATATTACCTGCCTGGCCCTGAAATTGTTATTCGTTGTCTATATTAAGAAAAATGTCAAGATGACTACCAGATTCAGCTCTTACGATTTTATAAATACAAACGTCTTCGCCTGCAAAGCATACTTCCAGCACACCCAGTTGGCTGATAATGTGAGGTATACAATTGACTCTTTTGGGATATTTAAGATTATCAATTTGTAATACAGAAAAAGCTTTTGTTAAGATCCGGGACTTCAGTTCACCTACTAAATGATTCCAATGAGACTGACACATAGAGACATCAATTCCGTAGGCCTGGATGGTAGAGCTATCAACAGAAGGTTATGTGGAGATCATGTTCATGATGCTTTTAAAGACTCCATACAAAGTGAAAAGCCAGTCTATGCAAATGAGTGAGGAATGAATTAATAAAGGCATAGGATATGTTCACTTAGTTGAAATTAATTTTCTTGGTTGTGTAATTTACTCTTGACAAGGAAGAGATCATGACTCAGAAAACAGAGAAAAAGGAAAAGCACAGAGAAAGACATTTTGTAAGTAGATTTCTCCTTTCTGGTTTAGATCCATTTCTTCCCACAGACCTACATGTCTAAAGGCTTCTGTGCACGTTGATTTCTGGGTTGTGTATCTACATAACACACTCACAAGGCTGCCGTTTCACTGATGAAACTCTAAAACCAACACAGCTAGAATCTAAGTTCCATGGAGGCAGGAATTGTCTGCGTTGTGTAGTGCATCTCCAGGGTCTTTTGAAGAGTATACTTGCAATAAATTATTCATTAAATGAGCAAACTCCAATGGCTTTTGCAATTTGCACACTGCTACAAAGTAATGATAAAAAATAGTCCGAATTTAAGTTTACTAGCAAAATCTGAAAATAACATTACCAAGATGAACAGATTTATGAGTCCAACCAAATTAGATTGGACACTAGGGTCCAGAAGAAGAAAATAAACAAAAATTTGTATAAGTAGGTACGTATTTTGTCATGCCATTATTGCACAGTGTACATGTGATATCATCGTTCACACTTTGGTCAGGGGCTACATAAATCACATCACACCAAAGAGTTGACTGGCACAAAACTTCCCCAAACAGATGGCTCTTCCCTAGTGCAGCTCAGCGAGCTTCTGTCTGCATTTTGTCCTTACCCACCAATGGGGCAAAGAGCTGTCATGTAACGTTGGCCAGTATCTTCTATTAAAAACTGATGTCTTTTGTTAGAGAGAATATTTTTTTCATATAAGAAAACACTCCTTTATGGTAAAAGTAATTTAATTTAAGAAACCTAGCCCCCAAAACAGAAAAGTTTCTAAAATAGAATTTCTAAAATTCTTAAAGAAATTTGGTATGAGACTTATGTTCCCACTAAGAAAGAACATTTACCCATTTATTTAAATCAATATATGAATCTCTGATAGTGATAAAGTATGAACAAAAACCTTTGCACAGCCGGCAATACTAATTTACTTTTACCATATTATAACTACTTTATTTTTCTTTTACCATACTGTACAACAGAGAAGATAAATTTATGAAATGTTGTTTGAAGAAGTGGATTTTGTAATACATTAATATATCTTTTATTTGCTCAAAGGGTGTGGTTTTGAAAATAAACTAATTTTGAGAGATCAGTTACTAACTAGAATGTTCAAACCCATCTTGTCAAAACATGAGCATGGGTGATTGTTTCTCCCTCAAAATAGGAAATCAGGTATAAATGAGAAGAGTTTCTCCAACTCTTCTTTAAAAAGTTAATCCCTGGGCAAAATACTTACTACCCCCACAGAGATCTGTTTTCTGTGGTGTGGGCCACTATCCACCATGGGCCATTTGAAGTTAATTTAAGTTGATTAAAATTACATAAAATTATACACTCAGTTTCTTAGGTAAACTAGCCATAATTCAACTGCTCAATGGCCCTGTGTAGCTAGTAGTTATTGAATTGGATGGGGCAGAATATTGGGTAGTGTTTCTGTCTCTTGGCCTTATCGAGTGGTCTGTTGACACACATTTCATTATAAGAGGTATTACCTGTGTTTCAGTTTGGATGTCAGGTATCTATATAAAAGGATGTTTGGTGCCAGGAGTAATCAATATAGATCAAATGTCATTTGGAAAAGTGAACTTTGTAATGAATTAATTTACCTGTTAATTGTTCATCAGATGAGTTTTTGAAAATGCAAATTTTATTTTTAAAAAAGTCACACAAGGTCGTGTTAACACAAAGCTGCCATATAGGTCTTTAAAGAGACTATCTCACAGGGCTTTTTTTTTTTTTGGTTTGGTGATTTATATCAAGTATATTTGATGTTTTATTTGTAGTTATCAGATGAAACTAGGAAAGATCATCTTTATGAAGTTAGATCATCCCCTCACCCAAATATTGTATTAAAATAGAGTCAAAAGGGCAATGGTTACTTTTTAAACAATATACGAAAATAATTTGAAGTTGTATATCAGAGATATAGCTCATGTCTCACCTTAAGTTTTATCCTTCATATTGGTGCTTCCTTTAACTCTGTTTCTGTTCTCTCTTTTTTCTTCTATTTTCTGTCTGAAAACATTAGCAGATTTTGATAGTTAGAAAATCATTTACAATGACATGCATACTACTTTGGATGGAAGTGAGGTAATTTTTAAATTAATATATTTTTGAAATATTCTTTTAAAACTATGAGTGGTCAGCCATCAAGCTTTGTTAAAAACAATTAAGCTAACAAGTAAAACCATCTGCCAGGTCTAGTGGTGCACACCTGTAATCCCGGCACTCTGGGAGGCTGAGGCAGAAGGATCTGGCTAGGGTCTAGCCCAACCAACTAAGGATCTTAGCAAGACTGCCTCAAGCTAAAAAATAAAATAAGAACTGGGGATGTAGCTCATTGTGAAGGCCCAGGGTTCAATACCCTGTGCCATGTGAACACACACACACACACACACACACACACACACACACACAAACTGTAGGACAATTTAAATAGAATGCTAGGTTAAAAATAATAAAAGTATCTTGATGGGAAACAAACAAATCAAGGAGTTAGTGAAACTGCAGAACCACCAGGCTTGTGTAACATCCACGCTCTGGGCAGATCACCTCTTAGCTGGTTTAACTTTATTGTAAGTAGGTCTTAGGCTGGTCGCAGGTACCACGCCTGTTCCGACTCTCATCCTCCGCATTTTTTAATGAATTTCCGTCTTATTTCTGAACTCCCATGAAGAGGTGAGCGGTCCCTCTTTTCTCAGCACAACCGACACTATATTTAGCTTCCTTGCTGAGACCCCTACTTTCTAATTTTACCTCTCTACCATACGCCCTTTTTTCCTCTTAAGAAGTCCCAATTCTGGCTGATATCTGACCTACTTTAAATGCACTGAATAGTCGTGGTTCAGCGGCATTTGCTTTGAGAACAGAGATTGGTGTAGAGAGACATCTCGTCAGATGGGAGTGCAGCTGGTGCCCATTCGATTATATAATGGGCTGGTGGGCTTGCATTTTCGAGTTTTAAAGAAGGATGACATAAGTCAGTACTTTACGGGAACATTTCTCCAAGCGCATCGCATAAACTCTCACCCTTTCCCCTGACCAGAAGGAATAAAGAGTTCCAAAATCAATGAATTTGGAAACCACTGAACATCGAATTTCCTGCTGTTGGAGCACCTCCCCCCGCCCCCATTGCAAAGCATTGTAGTGTGAAGGTTAAGGGTGCAAGGTTTGTAGGTAGATGGGACGAATTTGAAACTCAGTCATCGCTTGTAAGTTCAGGGCCTTTGATGCCTCGTTAGTAAAATAGGAAAAAATGTTAGTGGCTACCTCGTGAGGTTATTGTGTAGATACCATAGATCAGTGCTGGTAAGGCACTTAACACAGTGCTAGTCACCGAGTAAACATACCCCTGTCTGGCTTTTTAATTAGTAAATGTATTCTTAGGTGACACATAAAAACATAAAAATTCCACCTATTGATGGAAGAGTATGGGATGCTCAAATACATGTGCACATCATGTGCTGTGTAAATCAGATTTAACATATCTATTCCCTCAAACACTTACCATTTTTTTATGGTGGAGACATTCAAAATTCTTTCTTATTTTGTACCATGAAGGATTTTTAAACTTTCTGAGGAGTCCTGCAGGATTAAGGTCCTGTTTAACTTTGCTTATTCTAGAGTTTCCCATATTCATTTTAACTTTGGAACACCTTGCTCATGCCTAATTCTTAAGAATATTTATGGGCCAATAATTTGGGAAAAAATACTCCACAGGTTTGAGGTTGAAAGCCAGGAGTTCAGCACTCCAATTGTTTCTGCTGAAGTACTTTTCTGTGTAAGGATATGCTGCCCCCGGGTGGACAGAAAGGCCTTGGCCAGAAACCTAGTTTGCAGAGCCTAAGTGCCCACAGGTATAGTTATAAAAAATAAAAAAAGAAAAAAGTGAAACACAGGAACAAATAATTTTTCTGCAAAGATATGTTTTAAAATAATTTTAAGAAGAGCTCTTTATAAAAATACCAAGTATAAAAATACGTATTATCAGCAAAAGCTAAGACTGAAAGGTGCTCCTGATAAAATGATAGGTTTTTTTTGTTTTCTGTATCACCTGTTCAGAGTGGTGTTCCGGACAGGCTCACTGTGGGGTTTCCATGCTGTAGTCCCAGCTGAACTTCTTGGCTGTTCACACACACACAAGACCTGGCTTTCCGTTTATGACCTTGGCCTAGAGGCACCTACAGCCTCATTACTTCTCAGGAAAGACCACAGCAACCTTCTCAGCCCTAACATGACAACCCCCCGGCCCAGGCAGTTAGCGAGCTTATGATGACAACTCTGACCTCCAGTGTAGACCAATTTCCCAGAAGCCCATAGCCCATCTTCCTGCCCTCGCAACGTCTCAGGCAACTCCTCTTCCACGTAATCCTCAACCCACATGACAGCTGCACAGCTCAATCCCCGGCCTCATGCTGGCTAATCTACCACCCTGAATAAAAGCTTTTCCACCTCATGACGGAAGCCCGATACCTGGACTTTCTACCCATAAGGTCGTTGGAGGTAATAAGTATTAACTGCCAGTTTTCTTGCTGCCGGTCATGTTTGTGGTTTTGCATGTTTTTTCTTTGACCTAGCATGCACAATATGTGATTGGTGACGGAGTTGCAGAATAAGTAACGGACTGATTGATTCTCGATGGTGTGGAGTAGAAAATAAGAAGAGAAGGACATGTTTCCAACGTGGCTCTGTCAGGAGCTTAGGAATCTGCTTCACAGCCACAGAAAAATTCCAGGTGACCTAACTGGGAAGTTCTGGGATAGACCAGTACTCAGTAAGAAAAGAAAGGAAGGTCACAGGATTTAGTAAAGGTGTTAACTGGAAGTAAGCATCACATGTGCTGAACAGTTAACCAGTGAATGCAGCCAGCCAGCAAACACGACACATAAATGCTATGAACCTAGGATGGTTTTTTTCCCTCTGAAACAACAGCACAGGAAGTAGAAGTTAAGATCAATGCTTCTCTGTGGAACCATGTCAAAGAAGTTTCTAAATTCTGTGTTTTTAAAGTCATTGTTATTTTTGATCTTCTGTTCCTCTTCCTTCCTTTCCTCCTCCTCCTCTTTATTATTTTTATGTATGAATATGAGTTCATTGAATAAAGTAAAGAACATAGAATAAATATGGTGATAAATCTACTAGTACCAGAGAATCCTGAGGAGACACGGGAATTGCTTAACTAGGGAATTTTGGGTGCAAACACCAGTAGGTGCCTTTGATTATAGGGAGAAGTTGAGGACTTAACAGAAAGGTCCTGGGAGTGCAGCACCTGTTGCATGAAAGGAGGGGAAGCAGAAAAGTCCAAGAGTTGCCAGCAGCAGGAATTCATGGGTGTTTTGCCAATGATCATTAACAGAAAAGTACTCATTTCTAATGACAGTTTCTCTCTTTCCAATCTCAGATTCTGGATAAAGGGAAGCTAATTGGTCAAACTCTATCAAATGTGCCTGGATTTTTGTTTGTTCTTTCTCATACGTGCTCCTCTCTGTGCTACTCTTTTTCACGCTCCTGTATATCCCAGGGCAGTGAGTCCCGAGGTCTTTGGCTTTGATGTGCCATTGAGTTCGGATGATAAAGAATGCTATAGGGCATCAGAGGGAGGGAAGAGAGTGATTGGGGTGTTTATTTCATCAGTCCCCTCCTTGCCATGCCCTGTCACCTCCCACCACATAAAGTCATAGCTTCCAAGAAAGTCTTCCAGTGCAAGGGTAGGGCCTGAACACCGCCTCTTCTAGATTTCTTCACATCTTGCCCACTCCACTCTAGTCCCAAGCATTATTCTCTATCACCGACCCTGTCTGAGCGCCCCTTCCCTTCCCTGCTGGTTCTGGATATAAGAAGACACTATACAGAATCTACCAGGCAAGGTTTGACCTCTCACCTTCAGATTCCTCAGCTAATTCCTCAGTCAGTATTTCATGGGCTATGGCGAGGTTTAAGTAGCTAATACAAGGAAAAGTTAGTATATAAAAACTCTTAATTATTATAAGAGGTTATTCTTACATCATTTTGTCTTTGCAAGGAGGTTGTTAAATAGATACATGTTTAAATATAGTATATGCAAATGTGATCAAAATTGTTATTTTTGTAAGAGTTTTCACATAGCCTTTTTCAAATTTTAGGGAAAAAATGTATGGTTCTGTAGCCAGAAGAAGGTGAGATCAGCATGGCCTTAGGGTTCTCCCCAGTAGGAAACAGCTGTCACCTTCCCAGGGATCATAGACTGACTCCCGTGAACACCTTCCAGACAGCAGTGAGTGGCTCTTTCACTTGTTGCCAGCAGCACCAAAGCGCAAGCTGTTATCTTTCCCATGGAACAAGGTTACCTGCTGGCCTATCCCATAGGATTAAAGATACTCCCAGAAAAAAACACTTTTCCTATCAAGGAAGGCTAACAGGTGAGGGGTTATTTACTCTCCACGACCAAAGTCAGTTCCGCTCTACCTTCACCTCCCGTACCCTAGGTCTACGATCTTCTAGAAAGAAATAGATTTATTTAGATGCTTCATCCCTGGGATGAACCCCATTTATTCAACAAAAGATTTTTTTCTTTCCTTTACAAAAGTTAGGGTAGAGCGAAGGTTAAAGATTACCATTAGTGACAGGTAATGTAACCTTTTTGCCAAAGAATGAGTTCTAAAGCCAGAGACACCCGACTTTGGATTCTAACATGTTTAATTACCAAGATGAATATGATTGAAAAAGTTGCTAAACCTCTCCTAGCCTGAGGAGACGCATCAGTATTGTAAGGACAATTCCTGTTTCTGTGGAATTCTTCTGGGGATTGAGAGAAAATGTGTACCTGACACACTCTATCAATAGTGTAAATTAATCACAGAAATAGTAGTGACTTTCATCGTTAATGTCCTTGTCCATCAGGCAAAATGACACCAAAGCGTCCTATACACCCACAGATGTTGAGTTTTAATGAAACAAAGATCCAATTATTTCACCATTTTCTACTGCTGTACTGGAGGACTCTATGAAGTCAGTTAGGAAATATCTAGACGTCCCTTTAAGACTTCTAGTTGGCTTAAATCTAGACACATAATAATAGTGTGTGTTTACTGAGAGTTCATCTGTATCGGGCACTACCCTGAGACCTTCATAAACACTTTCTAAGTTAATTCTCAAGACTATCCATGTTATAATTTCCATTCACAGATGGTAAAACTAAGCCTCAAAAAAACATTAACTTTCCCAAAGTCACATACCAATGAGTGAACTTTGCATTTGACTGAGACATCCTCACTTTAGAGTTCCCATTCTTAACTCCTCTAACATGTTGTTTCAATATTTGGCTAAAAATCTGCCAAGTAGAGCCATGGGCTCAACATGCCAAGGTGGCCGTTGGGATTGAGTTGTTTTATCAGCAAGAAACCTGACCTTGTAGACTGTGCATCACGTGGCATCTATTGGAAAATAGGTACCTCATAGACCAGCCTGCCTCAACCCGGTGGAATATTAGGATCACATGGGTTGCTTTCCCCAAATGACCAGAGTTTGGGCCTCACTGGAAGAGATTCTTATTCAATTACTCTGTGGCAGAGTCTGGCCATAGAGATATTTCAAAGTTCCCCAAGCGGTTTCGCTGTGCAGCCAGTGGTACCACAAGGGTAGACTCTCCTCAACCTTGATGGCACCCTACAGCCACAGAGTTCCTTGGAGTTCCTTGAGTTTGTTTATCTTGGCCTTCAGCTCAGAACTAATTAGATTATCCTCATCCACTGGGCAACAATACATTGTGTAAACTCTAACTTGGGTCACTGCTCTGAACAGAAACATGAAACTTTCCAAGGCGAGTATTTTTCTCTATGGCTAACTATAGTCAAGTTTCCTTTGGAAAGTGACAACATCCAAATCTCTTTTTCCTACTAATCATGTATTGCAAAAAAAAAAAAAAAAAAAAAAAAATCATGGCTCGAAGCATTGCAACACTGTCCAGTAAATTACCCCATGTAACTGACTTAGGCTTCATTAGGCTTGCCCTCTTTGGCCTTATCAAGGGAACAGCCACTTCCCTTCACAGACCCTCTGGGAATGGATTTCTTCACTCTTCCGTGAAAGGCCAGGACATCTGCCTTTCCCTGAATTCCTCATCAAATAGTGACAGGCTCAGCCTTGTGTTACCTTTTTGCATTGGTCCCTTGAGGATTACTTTGGTGTTGGTCCCTTGAACATAACTTTTACCTTATAAATTAAAGATGTCTGCAAGTTTCAATCACTTATATTTGAAAAGGAAGCAGAGCAAGTTTATCTTGAATAAGAATACTTGTAAATGAATCCTGTTAGGCATCTAGGCAGCATTTTGCCTTCTCTTTCCTATGAATACAGGATTTTGCTTTGAAATTTCTGCCCTCCTCTACACTGCCCACGTGTGCTCCACACCTATTTGCGCTTAATATTTGACTTGTTACACCAAACCTACCTGTGCCTTTCTTTATTCTGATCCATTCTGGGTACCTGATGCGGTGATGGGCGTGCATTATGTTTGTGTTTCTCTTGCACTGTGGCCTGCAGAGTGAGGTCGTATTATTATTCCGCTGTCTTCCCCCTTTGCTGTGTAGTTACAGGTTGATGTCCTCACTCTCTGAGTAGACAAAGGTCCTCTTGAGCAGCCTATCTATCTGACTCTTTGTGCATATATCCTAATAACAACTTCCTGCTCTTCAGGTGGAAGGAATAATGGTTTCTCTATTCAGAGTCCCTTGGTCCTGCACTTTCTTTTGCTGACTTCTCTAAACTTTGCCTACGACTTTCCAAATAATCACTCTACTAAATACCCCTCAATTTGACTAGCTTTAATATGATTCCTTCTTCCTCTGGAACCCTAAGTAACATACTGAGTGTGTCTCATCTCAAGTTTCAGGGGCTGGATCTTGATTAGTCTAACTTAACCTCGTCATAGTGTCTCATTTAGCAGTACCAGTTTAGACACCAAGCTGAGGCAACCAGTGTATAATACTCCCTTAAGAAATACTTTTTAATATAGAAGTAAGCACCTGACTTATACTGGCCAATTAGATGGAAGGAACAAAGAAAACACCCGACCTCAGTTTCTGTCAGTAACCACCTGTGATCAAGAGGGAAAGAAGGTGCAAAAAAAAAAGATACATTGATGGGCCGGAGGCCAGGCTCCAGAGCACTGATTGTCCTGCCTATGTGATCACTATTATGAAAACTCATACACTTCTGTATAGGTTCAACCTGTCTTTAGAGTTTGTTTGGTTTTATTTGTATATTTGCTTGTGTGTTTTTCTATTGGATATTGGAAGAGCCACAGCCTATGCAGGGTTTTTTTTAAAACCAAATTTTTAAATGTGTATAGCAGCTATAGGGCTTAAAGCATTTCCTATACAATTATTTGATTTTCACAATGGTCATGTTAATTATTATAATAATAGGAATATTAATACAGGCACAATTTTTACAGCGCTTGTCCTGTAAATGTTAATTTAGTTAACCATGGATAATTCTATTCAGCAGGTACTATGTTTACTCCTATTATGGTGGTTATCAGACCACAAAAGGACGTAGAGATAGCCAAAATGCGCAGGAGGGTTACCCAGTCCCTTCCCAGACCCTGTTCTTCGTTGCTGTATTCTGCCATGCATGTTTGAAATGCACTGAAGCTCCAAACACCAAAAAGCCTGTGAGAAGAAGAATCGGAACTCACATTACAGCTAGTGGCATCTCCATGACGCCATATTCCCTCCCCATCAGGATATTTATTTATTTATTTGTTTCCCTGTGTAATTTGTCAAAACTGGAATGCCAACGAGAGCTCTCCACCTCTACCAGTTGTTGGAAGTGGAACTGGAACAAGTAAGGAGAGACGCCTCTAGAGGGCACTAGGTGTAGTGCAGCCTGCAAGCTAACAGAACCTTTAAACTTTTCTCTCATGCACAGTTTGCAAAACTCTATACCACTCACACATTCTTAAGATATCACCTAAATGTGTTATCATATATTTTTTAAAGAACACTTGTAGTGAATTCTGCTAGCAATCTAGCCAGCATGCCCTTTTCTCTTTCTTACCAAGATTTTGTTTTGAAATTTCTACCCTCCTCCACACTGCCCATGTGTGCTCAAAACCTATTGTGCTTAATATTCCATTTGTTTCTCCGAATCCACCTGTATTTTTCTCTATTCTGTCCTAGTCTGGGTGCCTGAGGTGGTGATGGGTGTGCATGATATTACCATATATTTCAAAGAATATAATTCTTGGTTTATTAAGAGTTTGACTTTTAAAATAAAGCACATATCTATTGAAATTTCCATATCTATTGAAAGTTAAATTCCATTGCAGGTTGATATTTATAATTCAGTCAAAAATTGTGGTAAATAAATTGTGATAAATGTAATCTTAATTTTACACATTCTTTTTTCTTGAAATTCAGAATTTTATTTCAATGTTACATGTTTAATTCTCAACAAGGTTATTGATCCTTGTAAGACAAAACTGAACATAAAAGCAAGTTTTTCTTTTAGATTTGCTATGAGTAGATAATCTTAAAATGAAGATATTTCTGTTGTATTAAGTAGTACTTAAATGTTCTCAATACACAATTTGCAAGTAATTATTAAACACAAAAGTGCACTTCAATTGGAATTGTGTTTATTAGCTAGGTAGACAGAGATTGTTATGATTTAGATCTGAAATATCCCCCAAAAGCCTCCTGTATTTAGATGTGTGGAATATCTTTTGATTCCACGTGCTGCTAAGAGGTAGGGCCTGGTTGGAAGGGGCGAGCCACCGGTGCATGACCTGAAAGGGTATATGCTAACACCACCCTTCCTGGCTCACCCTGCTTCCTATTTGCCATGCCGTATACACCTTTTGTCTGGCTAAGTCTTTGCTATGTGTTTCTGCCATTACCAGCCTCCCATAAATGGACTGAGATTTTCTGAAACTGTGATATGAAATCAATTTTTCTCTCTTAAGTTGTGGGTGTCAGATAAATAAAAAAGTGCCTATGGCCAGGATTTTTTCTTACCATAGTTTATATAAAATTTCCTTTTTGATAGAATGAGAGTGTATCAATTACTGATTATATTTGTGGGTTTGATTTTCTATTTTTTTAATCTTTGTAAGTGCCTAGAAAACTGATTGACATCAATAGGCAAATTAAAACAAGGTGGGTTTTTTTTGTAACATCACTTGATTCTTTCAACACCTCCAATTTACTGCCCAAAAGTATATCATGACCTAGCATAAAAAAATTATTTTAATTAGCAACCAACTATTCATTTTCTTCATAGCCTTTATCACATAAAATTACATTCTTAAATTTTTTTTCTCCTTCCCTGTCTCTATATCCATAATCAAGACGCAAACCCATAAAAACACAAACCTCGATTGTATTCTTTAGAATTAGCTTGCACATAGTAAGTGCTAAAAAAAAAAAAAAAAAATACATGACTGGTGTAACTTGTGTCCTGAAGGAAGGCAATCGTGGTGGTCCTGTTTCAACACACTGGGTGTGTAGTTGGCTGGGTTGTCAATCATTAAGCTTCCTCCATCCCCTGGAATAGCCTCTCTGAACTAGAAACCGTTCCCGTGCAGCATCGATCAGTCTCCTCACGTGCACACACACGTGGTAGGGCAGCTCCTTGATGCTGCACCTCTGGCCCCAGGCACCTCGGCAGCCACCCCTCTCTTCTGTTCCTAGTAGCTTCTCTTTAGACCAAACATCTTTCAATCACTTTGGTGTGTCTGTTGTATCCATCAGACTTTATCTTTTCCCCTAGCTGTGTGTTACTTAGGGGAAATTTTCTAGAAATCACTAATGATGTTATTATACTTACATTTTCACGCCTGTGGAAGTTCTACAAATTGTATTTTTTGTATTTAATGTTTGCTCTTACCCTCGTTTTATAAGGTGGTCAGACAGGTATTATCGTTCTTTGGCTTAATGGTGAGAAAATTGAGGGGAGCCCAGGAAAGTTAAAAGGAAAAAAAGGCACCCAATATCACATAATCATTAAATGGCGAAGTATTGACTTGCATGCCTTACACAGAAGGAGTAGAGATTTAAATTTAAATCTACCTGGTTCAGTCATTTCTTTACCAGTGTGACACAGGGAAAATGATTTAAGTTCTTTGTTCAATTGTCTTGGTAAAATAGAACCATTAAGAACATTTGACATCCAGGGGAAGTCAATGCATACAGCCTTATCACACATCAATACATTATTTCCCTCTCAAGGAGGAATAATTTTTATCATTTCTGTTTTAACAATGAGAAAACTAAATTATAACAGCAGGGTAGCATATTCTTCAAGAGTATGTGCTGTGGAGTGAGGTGCTTGAGCTCAGATCTGTGAGCAGTGCCAGGGTACACGGTGACAGAGTCAGGGTGCAAGGCAGTCAGTTTGGCTTCTGAGATCATGCTTTAAAGGTAGTGCTGCATGACTTTAATAACTAGAAAATCAAATGAGTGGTGAGACAGAAGGAGGGGAAGAAGGGTGGAAAGGAAGGAGGGAAGAAGAGGAAAGGATGAAGGAAGGGAGGGAGAGAGAGACAGAGAGATGGGAGGGGGAGTCAACTCAGCCCAGCTGTCTTTAGGTTAACGTTTCTGAAGAATTCCAGTGGTTCCCTCCAGTTAGGAGCTCTGACATGAGGGCTTGGAGAGAAGAGGCGATGATTTCTACACCGCGTAGTCTCCCAACAGCAATGTGGCCCGTAGACTGTGGCTGTTCATGTTGTCCTTGAAAGTGACTAACTTTTCAGTCAAGAATTCAACCCCTTCAGAGAGTCACAGCAGAAGCCATCTTCCCTTCTCTATTTCTACCTATACCCGTCTCAAGTATCTTAACCAGTTAAACCTGCTTCTCCCTCCAAAAAACTGTACCAAGTAAGTTACATTTCCCCTTCCAAGGTAGAGAGGTTTCTATAATGTTCTTGCCTGGAAAGAAACATGGCCCCCTATTTTTAGCTGGTGTTAGAGGATGTCTACCTGGTAGATGGCAACGAAGAGACTTTACACAGATCTATTGTCCCATTGCCCTCCAACAACCAGGTTTCTCTTTTGTCTGTAGTACCTCTAGAACAACCCCAGTGACAACTATGGTATCTCACATGTGGTGAGCAATTACTACATTTGCTTGCTGGTACCAGTTGTGTATCTTGTAGATTGCTACATCACTTGACTTCAGTTGGGGTATTTCTGTGCTACAATCTGTCTAAGATCTTTTATTTTTCAGCTTCCATATTATACATTCAGTATGTGCTTTGTGATCCCTTATGGTTTGTCTATAATATTATTATTGTTACTATCAACAGAAACAATAAGTGCTAAAACTTTGGGAGTACTTACTATACTTCATTGTGTTAAGTACCTAAAATGTATTGACAGATATAATCCCTGCAAAAAAAAAAAATCTATGGGATATTTGTGCATCGTTATTATCTCAATTTATAAATGAGGAAAACAAGTTTAGAGATTTTTAAGTAGATTTTCCAAGGCTACACAGCTAGTAGCAGAGAAGAAAGAATGTGAATCCATCCTTGCACAACTTCAAAGCATTTGCTCTAGTGTGCATTTACTCTTTCTAAGCTACACATGAACAAGAGAGCTCAGTTCACCATTTTATTTTCTTTTCCATTGAGACAGAGTCTGGCTGTACAGCCTAAGCTCGTCTTGAACTCACTATGTAGCCCAGACTGGCCTTAGTCCAGGGTAATCCTCCTTCCTCAGCCTACCAAGTGCTGGGATTACAAGCATGCACCACTATACCCGTCCTCATGTGGTGCTGGGGAATCAAACTCATGGCCTCATGCTTGAAGACAAGCACTTTAATGGCTGTGCCATTTCTCCAGCCCCCAAGGTTAATATTTTCCACACATATGAGGTTGTAGTATAACACAGATTCCTCAAAATGCCAGCTGTATTCATAGAAAGATAGAGGTCTGCCTGTCAGATTCCTAAGTGACCATACTACTGACTGATGGTATTTATGCTAGGTACAGGTGAACAGCTTGCCTGACATCCTCTCTTGAAAGTTGTAGAATATACATAGTAACTTACAGAATAAAAATAAGGCAATGACAATTACAGGGTGACCGTGGCCCAAGTTCGATTCCTACTTGGTTATTAGAGATTGGTGCTGTCAAGATCTTTTTCCCCCCTTGGAAATCAAAGAACCATAAGAAAGAGAAGTGAAGACGTTTGATTTCAGAGAGAGAAGACAGAGATTGGTCATTTCATAGGACAAAGGTTTATCAGTGGTAATCTTCAAAGGAAATCATGCTACCGCTTGGGCGAACAGCATATGAATGACATCATCCATCTGTGTCTTACCTTAGGATTTCTCAGGAGCGGACCCCAAGGAAAGGATCCAGGGACAATAGTTCACGTGGAAACTGAAGATAGTAAAGCAGGTAAGACAGAGATAGAAAGACAACAATCAATTGGCGTGTTACCAAGCAACCATTATAACGGGAAATGGAGCTCAGTCCCACTAGAAGGATGCCTTTACCCACTTCTATTGATCATTTGTAGAAGATTCACGTATGCGCATTAATTCCTAGGCATTTTGGGTCTACCATAAGTCAAGGTAAAATGCCTTAGAATACAAAAATAGCATTTAAAATGTAGACTTCAGGAGCTGGCTGTTGGAAGTCCACCATCTTGCACTGAAGGGACAAGAGATCTGAGCGTGAGAGGGATGGTCGCTGGCAACATCTGGAGCCATTTTAATTACAGGGTAAGAGACAAATAGTAGTTAATGTTTAACTGACTGCCTAGAATTCATTTAATTGCTACAGGCACCGTGTAACCCAGGTAACCCTATTATTGGCCTTTTGTAGTTAATAAAAGTACAGAGGGTAACAGTTGCTTAGGGGTGACAACTGGTAGCACTGTGAGCCAGGTATCAAGTTCAGGGAGTCTGAGTCTAAAAATTCATCACGTCACTCCAGTATATGATGAGTGCAGCTGCAGGTTCCTTAATCTATTTCTACTTCTCCAGCTCCAACCCTCGTGTCCACACTGGGTATAAAGATTCAGATTTCTGACAAGTATCCTCTGCTCTTTGATTCGCATCATACCAGGCAGAATTAGTGTAAACACCTGCTGACGTTTAACATTCCCCTAAGGTCTTTACAGATCTGCTTAGTGGTCTTATGGAACCCGTGAGGTAAATGTATTGTAGTCTTTCTTTTTTAAGACTTGATGCCGAATATTCAGTGACTGGGAAAGCGTGGCTCACCTTCGCTCCTACTCCCTTGCCTAATCACTATGTTCTGTTGACTTCTTAGTCAGAAAAGCCTGAAAGAACAATATTTTTAGAAGACAGACACCAATTTGATGAACTGCCTTTAAGACGGAACAAAGGTTGTAGCATAGCCTTAGGGAGAGGGTGGAACTTTGTCTCTACTCTCAGTTACGATAAATGAAGTCTGAAATACAATGGTATATCTCTTTCTTTTGAGAGAATATTCACATCTCTGAGGTCTTGCTTTAAAAGTGTCAATAAAGGGGATTTGATAATATCATATTTCTGGTGTATTTCCTCCTAGAACAGAGTACTTTTGGTCTTGGAAGCAGGTTTGGGTCTCAGACTTAATAATCTTTGCTTCAAAGAACTGAAAGGGAGAAACAAATTCTCAAGTAACATCTTTATATAGTTGATTTTCTTCTGATTTCAATGGCATTTTATTACACAAGACATTGAAATAAAGAAAATAAAACATCTGAAAAACATCTTCAAATTATCTTAAATCCCATGATTTATTTTTCTTCTCTGTAAAACAATGCCATGATCCACCTCCTGTTGCCAGTAACACAAGACCACAGAGAAGATAAGTTATAAAGAAAATAAATTGGGTGTGGCTAATAGTTCATATTCAAGTCCAAAGTACCACATCTGATGAGGTAATTCTTACTGGTAGAATCCCAAAGCGGCACAGAACTACACGTGATAAGAGACCCAGACAAGCTGACTTTTGTAGAGGCCCATTGACCCCTTAATCCACTGGTCACATGAACGGACTGAGCCATGAGGACAGAGCTCTAATCACTTCTTAAAAGCATCATTTGACCCTACTTCTTAGTGTTTCATAATAGGGATTAATTTTCAGCATGAGTTTTAAGGAAGAAAACTATACTCAAACCATGGCAAATACTATAGAAGACAAAAAGTGACAGAAATCTCCAGTCCCTTCCCGGTAGTGATACTATCCTCATTAATACTTTCCAGGCTTTTGTCCCTCTTTACTACCATGTACATATAAATACACAATTAACAGACTTTTAGAAACCAAAACTATGATCCTAAGCTTACTTAGAATTTAGTTTTACTCCATTTTGTGTTTAGCCCCCTTGTGTTATTCCATTAAACAGATTATAGTCTGTCACAATTATCTTTTCCCAAGGGCATTTGGCGTGTTTCAAAATATATACTAATAACAAAATTGCCACAGTGATTATCTTGGCATATCCTTTTATGTTTTACAATTGATATCATTTCAGAACATATAGCAATTACCTGAAGATGATTTTTTCCCCTCTTGGACTAAGTGGGTAAAGTTTAACTATTTCATTTTCAGATGTCCAGATTTTCTTCACAAATATTTCCTTCTCCTAACTTAGATGTTTCCCCATTTAATAGCAATGCTTCAAGTTCTGAATACTCAAGGGCAGAAAGTCCCAAAAGTTTGGGCATCAAGAGCTGGTTTCATGGTAGTCAACTCTCCCATCGAGTAGGGGTGAGACGAGAGTTTCAGGATAAGTTGATACATTACATCCACTGTATACTTTATTTCTGGTTTATATTGTATTGTGATACATAGTAAGCTCAGGTAGTAATGCAAGAGACTGAGAGGAATCTGTCATTCACTCCCTGCTGGGGGGCTCTGCGGTATTCTCCTGCTAACACACAGCCAAGAAGAAAACCCACCAAAGTATAATTCTTCTTCTTCTGGCCTCTCTTTCCCCTGCTCTCTGAAAAAGTCAAGGCACCTGCTTCCTGTCCTCAGCTACCTGCTACTGTTGTCATTGCCAAGGGTGATACTTCACTTGTAAGTAGCTGCAAACCGTGGTCTTGAAGAGATATTTTATCAGCAACAGAGCTCTGCCCCTTCGTGGGACGCCTCACTCTCCGCTGGACTCCAGCAGCGCAGTGAACACCCAGAGGCGGCTAGGGAGGACGCAGAGAAAGAGGCATCTGATCTGACTCGTACCATTATTCTCCGGAGTAGAAATAAACAATGCCCAAAGCAGGGACTGCCAAAGGGCCACTGGCGGGAGCTGTCCGTGGTCCTGGCCGGCGTCAATGATTGGGTAGTCAAGACCCCAGCAGTCCTACATTTGCTGAATCTTAAGAGAAAGTGACTAGGGAGCAGGGGTTTGTTGTGATCAGCCTTCCTGCAGGAAAGGTCCGAGAACTGTATTTCTGCATCTTCTCCGGGGCAAGCCTTGGCCAGGGACAATCTGAATTTTTTTTTTTTTTTTTCACGTCTCTTTGAGGACTTAAGGGGAAAAAAAAGCTTTGACCCAAATGTATTATTCGCCCCAGCTCCTTCCCGGGATCTAGGTGGAAAGCACAAAGTGGATGTAACCAAGCGTCCACTTTCAGCCCTATTTCTGATCCCCAGGCAGTCAGACTTGTCCTGGCAATTTCTGGGCCCACTGAATGGGGATTGGGTTGAAGCCAGTCACCCAGGCTTTTAAGCTGAGAGGATGGAACTTTAAGTTCCTCATGTAGAAACCGAATTTTTGGAATGTTGAGGTTTGTACGTCTTAAAATGTGGTGTGTTTACTTTTCTTCAGTTCCCTGTATATTCTGGTTATTAGCCTCCTATCTGAGGTGTTGGTGGTGAATATTTGTTCCCAGTCTATTGATTCTCTTTTTACAGTGTTGGTAATTTCCTTTGCTGTGCAGAAACTTTTTAATTTGACAAGATCCCATTTGTTAATAACGGGGATAATTTCCTTTGCTCTTGGTGTCTTGTCAAGGAAGTCTTTGCCTACCCCTATGTCTTTTAGATATTTGCCTAATTTGTCTTCTAGGAGGTTCAGTTTTTCACTTTTAATGTCTAAGTCTTTGATCCACTTAGAGTTGGAGGGCTCCTGGAGAAGGAAACAGAGGTCCCAGACTGAAAAGATTCACAGGGAGAGACACAGACCTACTAAATCATTTCTGTGTGGTAGGGAAAACCCTTGCTATAATCAATTTTTAAATAGACCTTGTTCGGAATTTAGCACGAACTAAATGCACAAATATTTGTAGAATCAAACCCTGGGAGATGTGATTAATTTATTCTCAAATATTATACTTTATCAGTAGACTCCAAGAAGCTGTACGCCTGAGGATGTATTTTGAAGATGTTTACAAAGTTGTACTGAGAGGACACAAAGCAATCTTTCTCAAGGAGCTGGGAGCTTTCCGTCATTTCTGCATAGTAGACTTGTTCTACACTATTTTGCGAGAATTTGTTTTGCTTGGTCTGACTTCTAATTAGCCCCTTCTAGTGGTCAGAACGCAAAAATTGCTTCGCCATAGCACTAGCCACTTTTTCAAATCAATCTTCACTTTCTGCTCCTGGAAATGCAAAAACCTATCCATCCCTCACTTCCCACAGCGACCTTAAAATTGAGCAACAATACGAAGCCATATTTTTCTGTATTGATTCCTTTGATACATGAACACATCTGGAAAATAATTCATTTTTATATCAGTTTTGCTTATATAAACAATTTCTTAAGATCTACACAAAATTACATTCCTTATTGAACAAATGACTTTAGGAATAGAGTGAATGATGGTCTCTGGAGGCTGTGGTTTACAACGGTGAGGCTAATAGCTAAAATGCCAGGAAGAAAGGGGGAAAAGGCAAAGTGACGAAGGAAATGTCAGAAATAGGATGGGGGAAGGAAAGTCTATCGAATTTGGTTACAAATGGGACTTTTAAGTTTCAGCCTCCAAAATTACCCTTTCTAAATTACAGTTTAAGCTTCCAGTTGATGCAAAGATCATTTATTTGTGTTATGAGCAATGAAAGAATATTATTACATAAATACACAATATGTACTATATACAATTGCATATGCAGCCTGTGTTAAACAGTGTATATCCTGCTTTAATCAATAATGCTCTATTTTGAAAACTTATTTTTATCAAATAGAAGGCAGAGAGTCGTCAAGTATTGTTTCTCTACAACTGCTATCTTTTAGGAAGCAGGGGCCAATCAGGATCACGCTGGTGGTCCAAGATGACAAATTATAGCCAACTATTGTGGGAGCCAATTTGGGCTATATTGGAATAATAAATGCTTAAAATTACTAAATGCTGCTGTACACATAACATGTTATTTGATATACTCTAGTTTCTTTTCAGATCATATAAATCTTTCACATTTTACAATATGTTATTTGACCTCTGTGACAGATTTTTGAGGTAGATAGCTTCTCCTTCTAACAAAGGAGAAAAGGGAGACTCGGAGGCATAAGGAATCTGCCCAAGTGGGTTCAGCTTGATGGGAACACTGGCATTGAAATCGGGGTCGCCAGAGTAGTCTCCTGAAAGATGCCACCTCTTCTGATCTCAAGCAGCAGCATGTGAAAATGGACCGCTAAAAATAATAACGTGGTATTTAAAATCACAAGACATCAGTCATTTCCATCACAGGGATAAAGAGCACACTTTTCTATTCTGTCCTTTCTTTATTCAGACAAATTTTAAAGTCTGCACTGAGCAAGATGATCCCAAGCCTCGTTTCCTGGTCTTTGTATCGACTGTCTATTCTTTGCTCCTGATGACACTTGGTACATAAAAAGGCAGGCAGACGGGCTTGGTGCATAACAGGAGAGGGTCTGTCTGCAGTACTGAGCACCCTCCCACACACACCCCCAAGCGTGGGCAATCTGGTTGGTTTCCCATCCCACAGCCTCAAGTGCCTTGTCGTTGGAGGAATTTCATCATTATAAAATCTCTAATTTTAATTCCGCCCTGCCTTTTGCACTGGAAAAAAAAGTTCTCACAGTAGCTACTTTGCAAAGAACTTCCTTCCTTGCTAGCTTTTCCAAGGGCATTCTGGGAATGGAAATTTTGAGAAAGGCTTGGTTTCCTTCTTCCTGTTCTAAAACTATTTATTTTGTTAGGCCAAGAGCATGAAACTCTCCATGTTCAATGGACCCAGAGCTGGCAGCCATGAAGGGTACTTGGGTGAAACCTTTCTAGGCCAACAGTTTGCAAGAAGTGTAGTTGTTCTGCCTTTGGGAGTTGTTGCTGTCTGGAGGCTTTCTAAGAACACCATCAAAGTGTGTTCTCCCTCCTACGCAGACACGTGGGAGCTCAAAGGAAGGTCCAGCCAATCTGTGTTTTTGCAGTTGAGTCTTTAACTAAGCCCTGCCAGGTAACTTCTGAGAAGTTAGAGAATGAAGGAAGTGGTGATAGAACAATTTTTTTTTCAAAGAAACCCAAGAGCCACACCTGAGGAAAGAGAAGCACAAGGGGGAAATTCAAAGACACAAAGGAAGATATATTTCTAATCCTTCCCTTCTAAATCAAAACTCTATCTTTCCCAGACCCCTCATGAAGATGTGTGGAAATCATCCCATGACACTGCTCTCTCCATTTGCAAGATGACTGAAGAAAAACACAGGTTCAGTTACCACGTCATTGAGAGCACTTACTTAGAAATAGAGAGACCTCAGTGGGGACTAAGTTTATTTCTTCTTTGATAAATATTCCTTCATATGTTGCTCCTTCTAGGAAGAGTAAACCATAGGCACCTTAAGTATTATATATACCAATTTTAATAACCTCAGTGGAGGATATAGGTCTACATGCTTCGCAATAATCAGCTAAGAAAAAATGAAGATGACAGTTCCAGGTCATTGTTACTCATATTTATTGAGGCAAACTGGAAAAATAAACAGACTGTTTACTTTTAAATGATATTCCTTCGGTAATATTTTTTTCTTCTTGGATACTTAAATTCATCTCTCTATATGCCTTTTAAAAAGTTTTAATTGACAAAAATCGTACATATTATATATATATTTGTAATGTACAATGTCGTATTTTGACCCATATATACCTCATGAAATAGTTAAATCAAACTAACAGATCTTCTCATATTTATCGTTTTGTGGTGAGGACATAAAAATCTACTTTTTAAGCACTTTTAAGTATATGATACATTGTCATTTACACGTCACTTTGTTGGACAATGAGAGCTCTTCTCCTGTCCCACTGGACCTTTGTTCCCTGGGAATAACACATTACCATCTCTCTACTTTCTAGCTCCTGGGAACCATTTTTTTTTTGTACTCTCTGCTTTTAAAGTTTCACTTTTTCTTTGATTTTTGACAGTTTGATTATAATCTGTTTTGGTAGGATTTTTTATCAAATCTGGTTGGGGACCTTTGCGTTTACAGGATCTGGAAGTTTACATCTCTCCCAGGCACTGGGGAAAATTTAGGCCTTCTAAGTTTCGGTACTTTTCTGTCTTCCTTGATGAGTCACCATAATGCAAATTTAGCTCCTAGTGCTGTCTTACCAGTCCTCAAGGTTTTCCTTATTCTTTTGCATTCTTTTGCTTCTTTCTTCTGACTGTACATTTTCAAATATGCTAATTTGATCAATTCTGATATTGATAATTTTTATTGCATTTTGTGTTTAAATGTGTTCCTCAGGCTAGAAATTTTATTCGTTTTAAGATTTTAATCTTTCTATCAAAATTCTCCCTTTATTTATTATTTCTCCAATTTTGCTAAAGCCTTATCTGTAGTTTCTAGAAATTCACTGTGCTTTCTTCAAACGGTTATTTTTGAGTTCTCTGTCAGGCAATTTATAAATCTTCATTTCTCTGGGATCTACTGTTGGGAAATTACTGTGTTCTTTTAATGGCGTTGCGCTTCCGTGTGTGTGTGTGTGTGTGTGTGTGTGTGTGTGTGCGCGCGTGTGTGTGTGTGTGTGTTTGTCTGTTGCCTTGTGTTGATGTGTGGGTATACTATGGAACAGTCACCTCTCCCAGACTTCTGCGGACTTTCTTGGTAGGAGAAGACCCTTCCTCGTGTGTGGATGCAAAAACATTGGCTGCATAAGCAGCATTTCTGGCTCTGGTGACGTCACAGCAGCAGAGTGTCCACACAGCTCTGCAAGCGAGATCAGCATTGATAAAGACTTCCAAGGACACCCACTGCCAACACGATAGGTATTTATAATGGCAAAGAAGGCTGATTAGGTCTTGGGTAGTAAAGGATTCCGATGGTCTTCCCTCATTTTTTTTTTCTATCACCAAAGTAGTGGCCACATGTATCCCTTACGATATTGGGCAGACTTATGTTGGCAGAGGAACCAGTGTGTGGCACCTGTAGAGTGGCCATGGAGCAGAGGTCTAAAGTACAACCACACGTGGAGAGACGCAGGCATCTCTGGGGGACACGGTGAGGCACAGTGGTGGTGGCTGCGACGACCTCACTTACGAAAATGCTGGTGTCCTCTGCAGAATAAGCCAATGAAAACCAGAGCGGCATGGTCTGTATTTAGATGACACTGACAAATTTGTTTTCTTTTTGTTCCCAGTCATCTCCAACTGCGTGAGGTTTGCAGATCCCCCGGCCATGCTTCCTATATGGGTACCCCCCATGTTTTACATTAACGTCTCATGGAAAGTTCTTACGTGGATGAGTGATTTCACCCCAGGCCATTATTCCTCACAGATAACTGCTACTGCTTTGCCTTTCCCACTCAACTATCTTTCTCCTGCCACTCCTTGCCTATTAAAAAGTCAATGGGTTTTTAATATTATGTAGAGATTGTTGTCATAAAAGAAGCAATATACAAGAAATGTACAAAAGAAATGTTAATAAAGAATACTACTCGTGTGATTGTTTTATGGAAGAGTGGCGTTTACGATGCAGGGTTAGAATCCGTCTCATCTGCAACTGCTCCTCCTCCTAAGCTTATGACTTACAGGAATTGTTGTACTTACTACAGGTGAAAAAGTAACCTGTGCCTCGAAGGGAGTAGAATTCACAGTAAGATTATAAGTGAGAATGAAATTCACGGCATGAAAACTATTAAAATCATTTCTAGCAAATATAACCCAAACATGGGAAGGAGCAGGCTTTGATCCACACTTTCTCTTTCCTTTGGAAAGTCCATTTTTATAAGCTTTCTAATTGTGTTTGCTCTGATTTTTTATTCTTTTTTGACCTGTTAGCAAAGTCTTAACATTTCAGCCTCAGAACAGAAAATTATGAAGTTTTACTGATGTAATTTTGTTCTATTTAACCACTAAACTAACCTCTTTAGGCTTTTCTCATGCTGCAGCTTGTTCCCTAGGCAGCATAAATGCAAACGGGCTAGCCGTGATCTAGTCTACGCTGTTATACAGAGTAATGATGCTTTTCTTTTTCTAAAAATCACAACTTAGATTAAGATTCTAAAAGGCTTAGAGAAGGCAAATTTGCAGCTAGATTTTCTAAACTTTTCATCAAAATAGGATATTTGTGAGAGACAATCTACTGCTTACCATGCAATGCAAACCACTTGGACTTCTTAAAAAATTATTGAGTGCTCACCATGTGCTATAATGCTAAGGATTTAAGGGTGAAAATAAAGTCAAGGTCATCGTGTTCACAAAGCTGACATTTTATTGGTGGATTGTTTTTGAAGTACAAATAAATTATAGAACAGAGAAACCAAGAATTAAATATCAGATTCTTTTTATCAAAAACTTACTAGATGCTAATGTTGCATGCTTGCAAAGTTTGTGTGTCTTTCTTTTGTTGGTACCAGACAGGATCATCTGTCAGTAAAATATCAGTAGTGATTCTAAAAGAGTATTCATTTAGATAAAATTAAATAAAATTATTAACATATTGAAAGGTATTAAGTCCCATTGCTGTAAGGATTTCAGAGCTGGATAAAACAGTTAAAAACTGAGCAATACATTACTAAAAATTCAAAGTTTATCTTTCATTCAGCACGTTATTTCTTTCCATGAAAATTACCCCTTCACCCCAAGCTTAAGCTTCAAACACCTTAAAATACATTTGCAAGAACTAAAAATTACCATTCAATATTCAGTCTAAATATTCTATAATATTTAAGTTTTCAGAATCAACAATTAGCATCAAATGTAAAATAAAGGAACAACAAATTTGTCCTTCTGAAGAATGTCTAGGAAAACATCAGAGGAAAAATTCCTTCTTTGCTTTTAAAATCACTGTTAAAAAGCATGTGAAAATAGAAAAATAGACACAGATATTAAAATCCCAACTTGAAATCAAGGAAGTCTCAGATACATTTAGACTACATTATTATTCTTTCCTCCCAGCTGGCATACTTAGGCAGGTATTTTTCCTTCTATTAGCAGATCAGGGACAGCTATTTAAAGACATCTGTGAGCCCTTGAGTCACATTTCAAGGCTGAAAAGGACTTTGGTTCATATAGTTTAATTCTCTCATTGTTAGAGTGCACTTGAGGTCCAAAGAAAGAAAGTGCTTATCTAATGCGACCTCATTGGCAAGTGGCAGACTGACCACCAAAGTCATTTTTCTCAACCTAATATTCCCAGCAGATTATGCTGTGAATTAAGAAAAATAAGAAAAACAAGAAGAAGCAGCTGATAAACTTTAAAGTGCAGGTCTCTCAGCCCCGTCTTCCAAGATTCCTCCTGGACAGAGCTCTTAGGATGTACTGCTGATGTCACTACTGCTGAGCTAGGACCACACCTGAAGAACTATGCAAATACCTTAAGACGTAAGTATTTTAAAAATAAAATAGAAAATAGAATAAGAAATTCAGGCCATCACTTTAAACACACTGATATTCTCCACTGCATCTAATATATTCATGTGTCCATGTAAATTGCACAACTAACAAAAATTAGTCTGTTGACTACGAAGACATGAATTTGACTATTAAAATTCATCCCTAAAAGGGATTGAACATATGCATCTGAGCCTCTGTTGACCTCTTCCTGACACAAGATTATCCAATTAATGTATCCCTAATGGAACCAGAAGAAAATTTCATTCCAAGAAGCACTAAAAACTGTAAAATTTTGTGATCACTCATTTTTTTCTAATGTAAGTAAAATTCTCACTTTCAAAGTGGGTTACCTACTCAATGATGTATTCACTTATTTATTTAGTGAGTATTTACTGAATATCTAACAACTATGTGTTTAGTTAACATCTATTTCATCATTAATTTCTTCAATCGATTTCCCGGACTTGAAAAGGAACTGGAAGATGAGATTGGAAGTTGTGGAAACAACCTTGAGAGTCCTACACAGCAGTACCTAGGATTATAATAAACCATACAAAGATATTTAATACAGTGCTACAAAATTTAGTATTTGTAACTTTTTCAATGGTTTCTGAATGAAAGGAAATATACACTGGCCTGATAATGAGCAGCAGCTGGAATCATAGATAATGAGAATAGAAACTCAACCTTGCACATTAAGATTTATATTAAGCCAAATAACTCACTTTTAGTGATAAACTTGCGTTTTACATTTAGCCATATACACTGCCTTAGGAATTCTCTATGGCAAGTAACAAACGTATTTATGAAGCTTGAATGAATTCATTATCAAATTTTAAGTAGCTTTGATGAAATGCAAAAGATTAGTATTTTAACTAAGTGAAGACTATGAGATTAGCATCTCTACATCAAATATGGCTGTGAAAAATCCACCATTATGTTTTGGGTATGTGTCAACATGCTATCATTTCATATCACTCTGATGTGTAAGGGCATTTTCATAATTTTTTGAATGACGGAAACAGTCCACTTTCTACCAACAGATTTCTGTTAACGAATCAAGCTCTATCTGTGGATTCACTTTATTTTCTGGAGAGCATTGCAAAGGATTCCAACTTCACCTACAAAGAAGAACATCGTTCAGGTGGGCTATTCATACAGTGACTAAACATCAAGTATCCGCAGTAGGTAAAGCCCTAAAGGTGCAGCGAGACACAGGAATAAGCTAAGTGTCACCCCGAACTTCAAACTTGAAGCAGTTTACAGTTTAGCTATGCAGGTAGGATTTGGGCAATCAAGCATGTTTCAGGAAGCACTAGAAGTATTGGTGTAATCTGCTTTCTCTTTCCACAAGCTGTTTCCTAGGGAGCGACAGTTTTCTACCTAGGTTGTGTTTATTACTAGATGCTTCAAAAGCTGAACCTAAAATTCTGGTTGTACAAATTTTCTCTCAAAATTGCCTGATGTCTTTTTACTAGTATTAATTTTTATACAAATTTAGTTAATTTATTCCGGAGCTATTATGCAAGATGATTAATTTTTAGCCAGCTTTCCATGTGATTCTGGTGTGTCCTAAAGTTTGATAATGTCTGGACTACGCAGATTACTCAGCCTAGATTGTTAGATCCCTGGAGTAATGTGTCACGCGATCAATGCTATTTACGTCAAGGGGCCACAGGAATGAGACGCTTCGTAGGAGTGGGAAAAGGTTTGAGGGATGACAAACCTCACTTTTTCCTCAATTCCGAAGAGACAAAACTCTAGAGAGAGGACAAGCTCTTTCATAAAGTCACATAGCTCTAAGAATTCTTCAGCTCTTAAAGTTGTTTTTCTACACTATCTAAAACTGTCAAATAATTGATAGTCTACAGAGTCGTGTTTATCTTTTCAAGGGAAACCGGAAAGAAGGCAAAATAAGCAGTGGCTTCAACTCTGTGACTTGTACCCCAGCCTCAGAAGCACTTAAGTGGCTTATCCAGTGAGCATGTTTACTCCATGTGAGTTTCCAAGATGGCGACCATGACAGAGAATCAGAGAATCAGCCTTGTTTTTTTTTTTTTTTCTTAAATGGGAGAACACAGGTGATCATCTCTAGTGTGCAATGACTATAAAGACCAGAGATAAATTTTGTGTATCACAAGTTACCTAGACAATGTTATAGGGGTGTTAGAGGGACAGTTCAAGACCACTCACCCCTTTGACTTCACTGGCATTACACAAGGCAGGGACTCCTACGTGGGTGGGGTTTCTCCCTATTTTGCTCCCCCTTTGGGAATTTCATCCTTTCATCATTTGGTTCTTAAATACCCAATATAATCTTTGGGAACAGGGCTACATAGCAAGGATTTGACAATGAACCTGGTGCAGTTTTCTGTTCAAATCTAGTTGAAGAGCCTGCCACGTAAATTATTATAAAACAGCATCATAAGAATCCTCTGTGAGAGGGATTTGTCTGAATCTAAAGACACAGGAGTGTTAGCCCAACTAGTCTTCCTATAAGAAGACGTATCTATGCAAGGCTGTGAAGAGCTGGCTTTGGCAGTCCCAAATAACCATGAAAAAGAGAGCAATTTAGACAGAATGAGATGTATGGACGAAGTCCTACAGATAGGAGAGAGCATGCGAGCCAGAAGCCTCTCAGTGTTGTTGAAGAATAATGCAAAGGGCTGGAGAGAAATTCAGGTAGGAGAAAGGAAACCGTAGTTTTCAAAGAGCAGCTAATTTAATATTCACTGTCAATCAAAAGCAGAAGGCCGGTAAACAAGTTTCTGCATGGCTGATAAAGCAGGTGGAATCTGACTCACAGGGAACAAGATTCCAAGGTGAGTGATGTCACGTGGACGTTTGGAGGGAAGAAGTGAAGACAAGTGGAAAGCTGAGAGCAACGAAGCAGGTGTAGAAAGGAAGTATTGGGAAAAATAGGACTGAATCTCGGGGGCTCGCAGGTGAAAGGACATTCAAGCCAACTGGACCTTTATGCTAAATTCTTCTCTCTCAATAAATGTGGGGCTTATGTAGAGCGGCTTTCTCTTTAATTCAATGCTCTGCTAATTTTATTATTCCGAGGGTGAGGGGAAGGAAGTGGCCACCTAGAATGTAAGCTACTTACTGTTGATGGAGTCAGCCAAAATCTTCAGCTGTTGAGTATTGTCCAAAACCTCAATCCTTTGGGTATATGGGTCATAACGAACCGAGAATGGCCGAGGAATTGTGGCAGCAAAGTTCCTGAAACCAATAGCACAGGCCTGAGTAATTGACATTTTGTGAATGAAGGTCTTCTTATGAGCTTGGTAATGGCCCGCATGTTGGTACCTCACTTTTCTTATTTTCTTTTCTTATTTCTTAAAGTTGGGGTAATGCTAGTCCTTCCCCCAGAGGAGTGTGCCGAGCACCGTTACAGCACAGGGTTAAGTGCTTCAGAGGTTCGATGCTTCAGAGGGTGGGGACTCATGAAGAACGAACGGCCAAGTGTACCTTTCTCTATTTCTTCTCTGCAAGCCCTCTCAACCTAACAGGGGACACGAGCCGGGGGAAGCACAAGTGTGATTTTGCCTGCTCTAGGTATCGTCCCCTTTCTTCCCACAAAGCACCGCATTTTTCCTTTGGGTAATCCCCCCGTTCCCTGCTGGATGTATTACAGGTGGGCACTACATCTTGGAGCCCAGACCTCCTCTGACCAGAAGGTAGCACAAGACAAACTCAGCCAATCAGATCTTTGCCTAGAATTTTCATCTTAAAATTGAAAAGGGTTGAAGTGGGTGTCTCCTCTGGAGACGGGTTGAGGGAATCCCCATGGATGTTTAGACTTCTTCCTTGCATTGAATCTTGTTCTTCAGCTTTGCCCTTGTCTCACAGCCATCTCTGAGCAGAATGAAAGGTCTTTCGTGGGTGTTTCCCCTGGGCCCTGCACACTGAGCAGAGCACCTGGGATTTCAAATGCTTGAAGGGACTGTGTCCTGGCAAGCTCTTCTCTGCGAGATCTATCACTTGCTCACCAGGGAGCTGACTCTAGAAGGGTCAGTTTCAGTGTGATAGGGTGCTCATGAGCACTAATCTCATTTCTTTGGTCCACCCCGGGCCAGCCCACTCACTAGCTGAATGGCCCTGAGTGAGTAACTTAACTCCCTCCATGATTCTGCATCTCCACCTGCAAACTCTAATCTTATTTGAAAAGTAAAATGATGAACAAATGAAACACATTTAAAACAAATTTCAGAACATAATAGGAGCTAGGCACATATTACTCCTTTTATTATGAATTACAAGAGAGAGTAATGCATTAATCCACTAACATCTGCAATTCTAACAGTGTCCTAGGAATGGCCCAATGGAGCTTTGGAAGGGTGGGGGAAGGCGAGGGTCCCAGAGTAGAGTGGACGTCTAGGAAAGAACTAGAAATGTAAAGCGTGAAGGACCAAAAGTCCTAGAAAAAGGGAGAGAAAGGAAGTCACTCTAGGCTAAACCCAGAATACTCGCTGGCCAGAATTTTATCTTTAAGTACTTGAGCCAAGGACATCGAAAGCTGACGTATCCAGATTCATATCCAAGGCTTATGTGTCCTGGGTTCATGATGAAGTATTGAGCACATATTTTTAAAAGTGGTAATAGTGAGTATCAGGATTTACGTGACCAGGTAGACCCTCTGCTTGGCCTGCTGCCAGCAGGAATCAGCCTGGTTTGAGACTCAGGGCTCCTATGCAGGAATCTCAGCTCACAGGGCCAGGAGTCCCAGGGTCCTGCTACCACTCTAACAACCTCTTGCTGAACCGTCTTGGAGGTTAACACCTTAGCCAATTATTTATTGCAGGCTTACTCTGCATCAGGCACTGTTCTAGGAGCTGGAGCAAAAGTCAGAAGCAGAAAGGACCAAAATCCTTGTCTTTATAGAACTTAAATTGTATATCAGAGGCTAGTAAGTGCTAAGGAGAAAAATAACTTACAGAAGATTAGCACCCCTGATGGTAGGGGTGGGTAGTGATTTTAAATACAGTACTACGTGCTAGACAACAATGAACCACATACACAATTGTAGTGCCAGAGGGCATGACATCATACCCATTGTGATATCATAATGCCACACATTATTTACATGTTTATGTTGATGCTGGTATCAAACACACCCACTGCACTGCCAATCATACAAAAGTATACCACATGCAATTATGCATAATATATCATACTCGATAATGATAATAAAGGACTATGCTACTTGTTTATGTGTTGATCATACATGCACTTAAATTATTATTTCATTGTCATTTTCCACTTAAGAAAGGAAAAAGTTTCCTGTAAAAAATTGTACCGTGTTACGTAGGCAGTAGCCCCACGTATCTGGAGTTCATCATGTCTTGGTGTTTGCATCCACTTCTCCTTGCTTAATGTCCTATTGTGCTGTCTTATTCGTCATGATTACACAAAAAAAAAAAAACAGGCTATACCACCCATAAGTCCCATAGCCTAACCACGTAGGAGGCAACACATTGAGGTCTACCACCCATAAGTCCCATAGCCTAACCACGTAGGAGGCAACACATTGAGGTCTACCACCCATAAGTCCCATAGCCTAACCACGTAGGAGGCAACACATTGAGGTCTACCACCCATAAGTCCCATAGCCTAACCACGTAGGAGGCA
>PVKB01005392.1:0-99144 GCA_004027205.1 Ctenodactylus gundi
CCGCCCCCCAAAGCCTCAGGTATTTGGAACTAAGTGTTATCAGGAAGTAGGGCTTGGCAGGAGGTGTAGACCTTGGGATTGACCTGAAGAGATTCAGAGATTTCGGGTGTGTGTCGTTGACTTGTGGGCCAGGAAATGAGGGAGGGGCATCCACCCTGCGTGGAGGAGCCCCAGCTGGCAGCCGGAAGTAATTAAAGGAAGAAGAAACATTGCTACAGCTTCTTCCTGGGAAAGCTCCAGCCTTAACTGAGTTTCCAGACTCACTAGGATCCTGATGACAACTGAACTTCTGTCTGTGATGAAGTGAGCAGCTCCTAACCTCTGTCTCTGCCATGTGCCTTCATTGCTGATGACGGCCTTATGAATGGACTGAGACTTTCTGAAACTGCGGGCTAAAATCTTTCCTTCCTTAAATTGTGGATGTATTTTGTCACAGCAATGAAAAAGTAACAGAGACATCCAGATATGTGGCCATAGTGTGTGAAAACCCTTCTGATTTTCAGCGACATGTCAAATTGTATTGGTAGAGAGATTTTTTCTAACAAAAACTACCTTAAAAATCTGCATAAAATATTGCAAGAGGGCTGAGGGTATAGTCCAAAGGGTTAGAGAGAGAGCTCTCTCTCTTCTCTTCTCTCTCCTCTCTCTCTCTCTCTCTCTCTGTGGCAAGCTGTGGGAAACAGCCCATGCTAGAACTTTGACTTTCACGTTCCAGACAATGACAGAGGATGGACTCTGGGCCTCACACCTACCACAGGCCATGGAACCGAAACTCTCTGTACTCCACTAGACTACACATTCAGTGGAGAGTTCTAGGCTTGGCAGAAAGGAAGCTTGTCTCCACCTGGGATTTTCAGTGCCTATGGGAAGAAGTAGGGACAAAACCATGGAAAATAGAGTCCCTAAGACTGCACTGTGTGGGTTAGGATTCTAAATTTGTGCTGTCTGCTTGGTATTGACATCTTCAAGCTAGGAAAGGAATGTAAATGTTGGTCCTGGGCAAGTAACAAACACACTTGGAGAAGGTTTTTTATTTATTTATTTTTAATAAAGCAGGTTCTTAGGTTACTTCAGTTTGCTTTTCTTGTAAGGGTTAAAACAGAGAGGACTTCATTACTACACTAAGTCAGGGCATAATGTAGGAGCTCAGTTCAAAAAAGTGGACTCCTGTATATTTCACTTAACAATGAGATTAAATTGTGGAAAATAAAACTCAGGATTCTGGCTTGGAGTCCACCCTAGACTGAAGATGCTACATTGCTTGCTTTGAATTCACAGGCTGTGGAAACCAGGGGATCTGTGTGCTTTGACTATGTTGTTTAATGCAGTGCAGGACATAGGAATAACAGCAAAGGAATCAAAGAAATAATGATGTGACAGCCACGACTCAGTCTAATAAGGTTCTTTATAATAAACTGTGTCCTTTAAGAATGTATCATGGGGTTCGAGTACTCAGAATAGCTAGCTGAGAAGAATCAAAGCCTACCTAGGGCACAAGATCACAGTGGAGGTTTATTCCCGCCCAGGCAGTCTTTGGTGCTGGTGCTGAAAGCCTTGTCTTCACTTGTTACCTGTCATGAGGTCCTTAGCCACTCAGGGTACTTACCTTTACATCTGCAATGGCAAGTGGCAAACACCTGGCACAAAGCAGGCTCTCAAAAGGAAAGCTCATTTCTTCTCTTCTTTGAACTTTTAAGCAACCTTAATCTAACATTTGACTTCCATATCGCCCAAGAAAGATTATAGTGAAATACAATAGATGACTCTATCCCTCCCTCCTACAGATCTTGTCTGCATATGGCTAGGCAAGTACTCCACCAATGGCCATACCTCCAGCCTACTTTTATTTTTAAGAGGGTATATGTTAGCTGGGCGTGGTGCCACATACTTGAAGTCCCAGCATCCTGGGAGGCTGAGGCAGAAGAATTTCAAGTTTGAGCACACATAGCCTGGACAATTTAGTGAGATCCTGTGTCAAGGGGGAAAAAAAAAGGGAACATAGCGGCTTTCTAGGGCCATGCTAGGCACTGAAAGCCGATAAGCTGATGTTAATCAGGCCACACAGGAGAATAGTGTGTCGCATCTTCCTTGGAAAAGCTGAGGGGCAAAAATAAAACTCCTCAGTGCACTTGCAATTCAGGAAACTTTCCCTGGCTTTTAATAGTGAGTGAAAAAATTATTTTTCCCTTTTTTCTTGTTCTTTTGTGAGACTGAGGATGGATCCCAAGTGTACTATATCATTAAACTATATTTCTAGCCTTTTTTACTTTTAAGACAGGGTCTCATTAAGTTGCCCAAGCTGTCCTGGAACCTGTGATACTCCTGCTTCAGCCTCCCCTTTTCAGTAGTTGGCATTACTACTGGTGTGTGCCAGCACATAGGGCTTTAAAAAACCTTTTGTGAATTTGCTTAATATACACTAAGTGTAATACTTTACACTCCATTAAAAATATGAAACGCCACTTCAGTACTTGCTATTGTCTGTTACTGGGATTGGGCATGTTCCAACTAAGGAATCTGAAGAGAATTGAATAAGGGTACAAGCAGGAAGAAAACCACAATTGCTAGCATCAGACCAGGGGAATTGTCTAGAGCTGCACGTAAAATGCCTAATACAATCATCACAAGCGAGTTCCCAAAAAAATGCAAAAATATTTCACGCTTCAAGAAAGTTTATGGCTTTGTGTTGGGCTGCAGGTTGGACAAGCCCGCTGGAACATGAAGTCAGGACACAAGGAGGAAGGGGTGACTAGGACTTGGACCAAGACAGCTGTGCGAAGCAGATATATGGCAGCCCTTGATGGAGGGCCACTGACATCCTTTGTCAACCCTGAAGGAAGAAGCTATGGGCATAAATTCCCCAGCTTTAATCTCCACCGTTCCCTTTGAGATCCTACTGTTGCCCTCTAATACCAAGCCTCCTCAGAAACCAGAGGGCGAGAGAGCATGTGGTGAGTTAAGAGGTTAGTGTGCCAGGGCTCAGAACTGGCAGAGGGAGAATGGGCAGTGGGAAGGACATTGAGCATTTGGTGTCACCCAAATTACTAATATGACCTATTTAAAACTCTCTGAAATGCAGAGTAAGTTTCTACCGTGTGTGGTTATTGTATTTTTATTTTTTGGTGGCAGTGCTGGAGATTGAGTGCAGGATCTCTCTTGACCACGGAGCAACACTCCAGTTTCCATGTGCAGGTACTGTAAAGGTGTATGTGGAGCCAACTAGATTCCTGTGTAGTTAGCTACCAGGACTACTGGCCTTCCAAACCGAGTAGCAGTTTTTCGTTTTCACATGTCAGCAGGTTAGCTGATGGATACTGGCTCTCCAAGCTGTAGGTGGCTGTGCCTAAGTAGCTGGCAGGGGCCTAGCTGTCTTCCACATCCTTGGACTGGCAGCCTGGCTGAGAAATTCTGAGATGACAGAGACAAGAAGCAAGCCATTATCTGACCCTTTAGTCACATTGTGTTACCTGCAGGAACAAACTTCCACATACTTTATGGCTTAAAGTGCCAATTTCTTATTTTGTAGTCCCTGAGATCAGTGATGTAAAGTGGGTTCCACAGGGCCAAGTCAAGGCGCTGGCAGAGCTGCACCCCTACAGAAGCTTTCAGGGAGAGCGAATGTTTCCTTCCTTACCACTCGCTCCCTTTCATCTCCAAAGCTAGCAGTGAAGTGTTTCCATCCTGACTTTGTTTCTGTTTTCACAAGTTTTCTTTCTCTTGTACTGGGGATTAATCTCAGGGCCTTTGCACTGAGTTACATGTCCAGTTCTTTTTTGTTAAGTTGCTCAGCTGTCTATACTGGGGGCTTGAGCTTGTGACTGTCTTGCCTCCGACTCCCAGAGTGCTAAGATTACAGGTGGGCCATCATTCCAGGTTAACTTTTCTGGTATTTTTTTTTTTGTCTTCCTTATCGTGGCATTTGTGATTATACTGGGCCCAGAGGGTTGATCCAGATCATCTCATCCATATACATGCAAAATTCTATTATTAAGGTTAACAATTGGCTTCTGAGGAGTAGAACATGAACATTTCGTGGGGTGAAGTTTCATACTTGCTAAAATTTCATTGGCCAAAATCAAGGCATGGCAAGTATATTTCTCATGAAGTGGAATAGGCAGGTTCACTATATTTCTGGAAAAAATCAAACCTACCACATATCCAGGAAGGCCTTTACCTATGGATATGAGTCTGGAATGTGATGATTCCATGTGCTATACTGAGGTCTTCCTGAAAACAATGAGTTTCGATCATCACATAATCAAAATCACCTATGGCAGGGGCTGGGGAATGGCACAGCGGTTAAATTCTATTCCCCAGCACCACATAAAGCTGGGTGTGCTGGTTCAGGCTTGTAATCCCAGCAGTGGGGAGGCTGCAGCAGGTGGACTGCCATGAGTCCAAGGCCAGCCTGGGCTACAGAGCAAGACCCTGTCTCAACAACAAACAACAAAGTCACCTATGGCAAAGGTGGATGAAATTCATTAACAAAATCTTACTCGTTCTATTGATATTGCTGTTGTGCACTACAGAATCACAGTGAAATTTCAATGTATCCTCTTCCTCTATTCGTTACCCAGAACCAGATAAAACATTTGCTTTGTCCGTTGCTCTTCTTCAAGTATGACCAGGTGGAGAAAAATGGTGAGACTACATCCTGGACTAAAAGACTAAGACACTTAAACGTGGACCATGGATTACACAGTATTAGCTTCCTAACTCGGAGATGATAATGCCGTGTTCTAGACCCGTCCCATCTACACGTTCTCATTTCCTAAGCTGCCGTCTTAGAGGTGCCACATGTCAACTGAGATATGCTGTGAGAAATGCATTGCTAGATGCTTTCACCATATGAACCTATTTCTACACAAATGAAAATGGCTACGACATCATTAGGTGATGTATGACCACCTTATAGACAATAGATCACTAGCCGAAATGTGCTGTGCACAACTACCTCTTTAGGTGTTTTAAGCACACTAATTTGCATACTTCTAGGTCAACTAAAATGGTTAAGTCATTGCTAGGTGGTATCTTATGTGACCACCCTACCTGTAATACATTACTAACTGAAATGTGCCGTGCACTACTATTTGCATACAAGGGACCCGAGTGTCCAACTGGTATGTAAGTGTCCAGGAACCAGTTCCCTGTAGATCCGAGTGACAACTACACATGTATTTTCAGAACTACAAGAACACAATTTTCCAACTTAGTTTCAGAGGGCTCAGGAAGGAAATCATGTAAATGAGGAATTGGTAAATGAGAAAATGTAATGCAGTTCTTTATACTGTTATTTACCACTCTTCCCTAAGTATGAAATTGTGACAGTAAGTTTACAAGCCTACTTTTTGAGCTTTTAACCCAGTGATCCCCAATCTTTTTTTCTTTTGAAACAGGGTCTCCCTTAGTCAAAGGTGGTCCTGAACTTTATGTAGCCCAGACTGGCCTCAAACTCAGGCAATCCTCCCGCTTCTGCCTCCCACGTGCTGGGATTACAGATACGTGCCATAAATGCCTGAATTGTCCAATGCTGGGAAATTGAATCCAGGACCTTTAACTG
The DNA here is from genome assembly GCA_004027205.1 of Ctenodactylus gundi. Lineage (NCBI taxonomy): Eukaryota > Metazoa > Chordata > Mammalia > Rodentia > Ctenodactylidae > Ctenodactylus > Ctenodactylus gundi. The sequence continues at coordinate 5,561 of PVKB01005392.1, forward strand.
ATGAGCTATGTCTCCAGTTTCCCAGCTGGATACCAGGGACAGGCAGTTGATTATAGTCTCCGAAAGTCTTGGTGGTGGAGGGAGCAGACATGGCTGTACTTGTTACACAGCAGGTTCCTGATGGGTAGCTCTGAAACTGCGGGCAGCAGAGTGGAGAGCTAAGCTCTGTCTTGTCTCATCAGACAAGCAGTGACATTTGAAACAGGAGGAGCTTTACCTGAAGCGCACGATCCCTGCAGCTTGATCCATTGCCTAGGGATTGGAGAACTCTGCTTTGTTTTCTGTTGAGCACTATTTGCTATTTCTGACATTTGTGGGCCAAAGTCATACTTTAAAACTGGCCTCTTACAAATTTTTGGTAAAACATTTAATTAATCTTAGTGTGATGGCTCAAACTGCTTCTCTGGTGACTGTGCGCCAGATGTAGGGGTCTTAGGCACCAAAGGGCCAGAGGAGAGGTGAGGTGAGCACAGCTGGGCCCCCTTGTCCCAAGAGTACCAGACCCAGCCGGGGGTCTGTTGAAGCAGGAACTCACTTTATTCAGGAGTACAGAAGCTTATATAGGGCAGAGGGAGAACGTGGCAATGAGGGGAGAGCACATCTTGCCAGGGGACCCATGTTTCTCTCCTCTGTGGGGGTGTTTCCTCCCACTCCCAGAACAGTGGGGCCGGGCTTCAGTTTTCAACTGAAGGAGATCTCCTCTTTATGGAGGACTGTCCTATCTGCCCCAGTATCAATGAGGCAATGGAAATTTTTTCCATTAATGCAAATAGGTCTAAGGCTTTTTACCAATGGCCCAATTGGCTAGAATAGGCCTCTAAAGACCTCCTTGGGGTAACAGGGCTGGAGGGGACACATTGGCTGGTTTGGGCCAAACGATTCGGGGGTTATACCTCATCCCTACCCCAGAGCAATAACTGAGTAGACACTGAGCTTTCATGCTAAAGGACCAAATTATTTTGCTTAAGATGTTCCTATAAAGCCTTAAGCAGTAACACACAGGCCGTTTAAACTTTGCACATACAAGTTTCCTAATACTTAACCTCTTACCTTTGTAAACCTGGAAACAAGCTACATGATAAAACTACTCAGTATGTAAGGAACATCAGAGGTAGATCTTACCATTTTATCTTATCTAGAACTTTCTATTCAAAATCCAAAATTCTAAACCTATGCTGGGGGTACTGAGATTTCTGAGGGCTAGGCCTATGTGAAGCTGAGATCTATAAGACCAAATACCAAACTACATTAACAAATTAATACAGGCCACGTGAGGGACACAAGTGTCTCTTTTTTTGTGATAATGGAATGAAATCCAGGGCCTTCACACTTTACTACTTCTCTAGCCCACCTATTTTAGGACACGATCTAGTTAGGCTGCTTAATTGCCAAGGGTGGCCTTGAACTTGCCTCAGCAGTCCAGGGTGCTAGGTCACAGGCCTAAGTCACCAGGCCCAACAAGTTTGTATCTTATTTAAGAGTCAGAGTAGCATGTAAAATGTAAACTATGTCACTACCTTAGGTATTATACTGAAACTTCAGTTTCAAGAATATTCCAAGTTTCAGAATTTATGTTGTTAGGAGACAAGAATTGTTTTCAAAAAATAAGCTTACATCTGGAGGTAGAATTCAGCAGCTGGAAGCGCCGAGGTCAAATTCCCCAGCGTCACCTAAGCTGCACATGGTGACACAGGCCTATAAATACCAGCACTCAGGAGGCTGAGGCAGGACTGCTTGGGTTACAAACCAGCCCACATAGTGAGTTTAGGACCAGGCTGGACTACAGAGTGTGACCCTGCCTAAATAAATAAAGCATATGCATCCACCGAACAGTGCTTGACTCAGCCATGTATCACTATTAGCATATGCTGGATAAAACCAGGTTGTGTATTATTCACCGTATTAACAGTTAAAAACAAAGTTGACATTTACACATGACCATGTAAGTCTGAAGCACAAAACACCATCAAAGTGGCTACCACAGTGAGTGGATTTTGAGGGATGCTTCACACTCAAATCAGTGCTGAGGACTGAACTCAGAACTTGGCAAATACTAGGTGCTCACACACTGATCAATACCCCCAATGCCTATTATTTGCAAATAAATCCTAATTTTAAAAAAATGAAATTCACTAAATTCCAACAAGCACATATCACTCATGGAGAATGAAGTGGAAAACAGACGGAGAGCAAGTTTTACTGTGTGGATCCCTAAATTCTGTTTCTGTAGAACTGGAGCAAGATTTTTTTCCTAATACAAGACAGAAATTGCCAAATGATTGCAACACTACCAAAAAATATAACTGGCTAAGATCATGGTGCTGGATGGAAATACACAATAAATTCAGTGCAAGCATTTCCCTCAGTAAGCATTTTATTGATAAAGCAATTAAAATTGGGTAACAAAATAGGAAAAAGATCCAAGATGAAAGGTGGCAACACAGGAGTGGGAACAAGAAAGCTTAAGAGTACGTAGGACTCAAGCTGGCCATAAAGGCACTACGGTCTATCAAAAAACACTATCAAATAGAAAGGGACTCTAGATGCTCCTCGTATCCCCACGCTATCGGCTAAGTACCCAGCCCCTCATTAGCATGTGGTATGTTGACTATCAGACTGTGTTCACTACTTATCAAGGAACGAAACATCTTAAATCAGCCAACTCCACTTAAGTAGGCCAATGTCATTGATGCAGTGGCTTTTAAGTGCATCCACTGCTTTAAGTCTCTAGGTATGAAATAAGAGCTAGATTTTCAATAATTGGTCATTGCCATTAGTAGAAAAGTTTATGGGTGCACAGAATGTACCTATATAATTACTGAGGCAGCCAATTAATGTAGTCAAATGCCTCTTACCATATGATGTCAAAGTAACAATTAAAGAAAAACTCAGATGAGGATGTGACACACTCAGCCAAATTTCATTGTAATATTGCCCCATCTCCTGTTAATCTCCTGTTAAAAGGCTGTGGCTCAAAAAGCTATTGTGATCTTTCTCTGAAAATAAGAAAACTCAGGTTAAACCCAATTCTCAGGTATCATCACTTCTGATCTTTAACAGGCAAAATAAACTAATGACAGGTACCATTTCTTCCCTTAAACTCTGAAGTTTATATTGAAAATATAAAACCATCTTATAAACACCTACACAAAGTGTCAAAAAAAGTAACAGAAGCAGCATCAACTCTATTATGGTGTTATCTCTTATTTCCAAGATAATCTTTCAAGCTTTTTCTCACAGGAAGTCTAGGTAGGAATTTCTCAAAAGCCAGGCTTTAGTACTCCCACTGCTGAATCTCTGGCTCAGTTTTTTAAACCTGATTTTATTAGGTTGTATCTAATTAGTCCTACCACCAACCCTGTATCATCACGCCTTGTTCAAAACCTACCTCTTGATACCTTACATAATGACAGCTTCTAAAAGGTATTAACTTGAGCCAACTCACACCTTTACTTTGGAGTAAGGTTACTATTTTAAACAAAATTATTTAAAGGGACCTTGACAAAAGAGTGTAAGGTAACTCACTTTTTGAACTGTATAGTTAACCCTGAATTTCCTACAAATTTGCAGTATTATCTGACTTTCACAGTATTTGTTATACTTTCTCATAATAAAGTACAAAATACTTTTGAATTTACTCATTTGTTTTTCAAGTCAACTACATAAAAGTAAGATTTGCAAGAATGAGCCAAACAATTAGCACATTACGCCACTAACTATTAAGGATATTGATTATTGGGAGTTAAATTTAATTATCAACTTTTACTAGCTGGTCTATTAAGTGCCCGTTTAATGTAACAATCTTTTAGCAGGAAATGCAATTTGTGTTTTTCCACTTGGAGCAATACACTAAATTTCTAATTAAAGAAAGACTATTTCCGTTTTTCATAAGTATTAAAGACCACCAAACCATATTCTTTACACTAACCACATTAACCATTTCTAGAACATGGGATTACTAGCTAAACAATATCCCAAACACTATGTGCCATTCCATATTCAATCAATTATAAAATTCAAAAACAACTGTTATATTTGAAATCTACTGAATTTAGGCAAAATTGTTTAAGAGATCATTTATAAAACCTCTTATTTTTAACCCAACTTGTTATAGGGCAGATAAAGACTTTGGCAAGTTTGATTAGAATACAAAATATTATCCAAACTGAGTAATTTATTGCTGGTCTTGAGGCTTGCCTTGTTTTACACCTAAGTAAAATTTACAGTTTGCACAAATAGCAGGTATCAACGTTTAAAGAATAGTGACCTATTCAATAAGGCAAATCATCTTGGTAGCAAACCTTTATTTAAGTTTTACATAACTCAAGCTTTATAAAAAGCCAACATAATTGAAAATTGGTCTTTTCCCCTAAAGCCTTAAGTATCCAAAGCTTACAACGGTTAATTTAAAAATAAGCAAATGAAACAAAAAAAAAAAAAAACCCCCTGCAGCAGATCCTGCTGAAATACTTTAAAAAAAAATCTAAGTGAGCTTAATCTTTACAAAAGTTATTTTAGCTCAAAAGCTATAAAATCAAAGTTATCTTAATTCTACAAAGGAGGAAAAGGTCTTTGACTTTATGCCACCATTTCAGAACCTCACTTTTTATCAAATTTGGCCATAAATCAAATTTCTGTGTGCCCCTGTTCTCAGGAGATCCTCTTGCAGAAGAGGCCAAACATGGAGGATTGACTGCCTAACCATGTACCAAAGTGTTCCATAATAGTGTGCAAAGAATGGAGAGTTCTGGGTTAATCTCTGGAGCTTGATCTGGACCTTGACCTTGAGCGAGATCTAGACCGGGATCTCGAAGTAGCTCTTTTTGGAGGAGGGGATACAGACCGAACTTTTGAGGGTGGAACAGGTAGGGGTGAATGGGAGTGGGACTGGCTCCTTGACCTGGATTTTGACTTTATATCACCTTTTCCATTTTCTTTGGGGGACCGAGATCGAGATCTGCTTCGGGATTTTGCATATGCATCCTTAGATCTGCTCCGAGAATGGGATCCCCGATCAGACTTGGGCTTAGATTTGCTCTTTGATCTAGATTTCCGGCCTTTCGATCGAGAACGTGACCGACCTTTGCTCCGTGACCTAGATCTAGACAAGAAAAGCAGATTTTTTTTTCCAGGATCTTGTCAACATACATGTATGCAACAAACAAGTACAACCATATTCAGAAGGAAAAAGCCCCAAGGCCAAGAGCACCGAGCTTTACCGAGAGCGACTTTTAGAAATACTTCGAGATCTACTGCGGCTGCTCCTGCGACTCCTACTTCGTGACCTTCTTCTGGACCGTGACCTATAGAAGAAACAATAAAATCTTAAATCCCAGTAAGTCAGTACCACTTCGTAAATACAACAGGCAAAAACGGTTACTTGTCCACTATTAAAATTAAGGGTATTGTTGAAACAACGCAGAGAAAACCCAATGACCTGTAACCAAGTGGTTTTACAATTAAGCAACAATTTACGTATTCTCTTTGATCCTTTTCCATGTCTTTCAAGTTACCTTGATCTGCTTCCAGAGTACGAGCGCCTATGGCTTGTTCGTGGCTTATCTTCAATAAGCCTAATATTTCTACCGTTTATTTCGGTACCATCCAGTTTATCCAAAGCACGCTTCATGTCAGAGTAGGAGCGAAATTCAATAACACCCTCATTTGTGCGTTCTTTGTGAGCGTCTGCATACGTCACTTCACCTGCTTGCCGCATGAAATCCTAAAAAATAAGACTGGTCAGACAAAAAATTCTAAATAAAAACACTTATGTATTGTATTGTCATTTCATGGGAAAGAAAAAGCTATCTTTTTTTTGCATTAGGCACACTTTCGTCTCAAATTACAGCGTACCTTTAAGTCTTGCCAACTGCAGCGACTAGATAGATTCTCTACAATAAGCCTGTACTCTGTACGAACAGGTGGTCCGTATTTGTCTCTGCCAGATGTTCTCCGACTGCTGTATCCACCTCCACCACCTTTATCACATGAAGGGAACAATCAGATGCTTTGTAATGATAGGGGTGCAAAATGTTTTTGAAAGTTAGTACAAACATATCAACTTTTATTTACTGGAGTAGGACTTTGCTATTATACTGCTAAACCTTTGATACATTTGTGATTTGCCATAAATTAAATTAAGGGCAAGTCAAACAGACTAAATCCAACTAAGCCTCTCCTACAATCTGTTAGAGAGTGACTGCTCCTTTATTCAATTTACCTCGCTAAGTTTTATTTTACAGAACATTGTAAAATATAAAACTTAACTGATTACATGCATTTCTACATTTTACAAAAATGTTTACTAGTTACACTAAGTACTTACATCACAGTGTGAGGTTTTTGGTGGTGGTTTGGCCACAAAACACGCAAGGTAACAGTCACCTAGTTCAGATTAACCAGTTTTGTCTAACCCTTGGAATCCTCACCATCACCCTGCGTCTAATGGCAAAAGGCTGCTGTCGTCATGGCTTCCGGTAAGGTCAGCCAAAGGGTCATAGGGCAAGGGTCACACAATGTATGGAAAAGCCAAGGCCAATCAGGAAAGGCAGTCATCTTAGCCTCAGTGGACACAGCCTCAGCCCCATTGGTCACTTTCAAATTGAAACATCAAGGACTTGTTAAAAAGTTTGAATTCAACATGCAACAATTTCAACATCAAACATTTAACATAACCAAAATCCCCCCAACCACCTCCCAATAACATGCCCCAACTAATCCAAATACAGCATGAAGCTTGTTTACTGTGGTATGAAACCACAGTACTTTAAAAGAGCATTTTTTTGGCCCCCATAATTCTTAAGACCTACACTTCAAGTTCCTCCCCCCTCCCCGCTCCTCACCCCACCGCCACCCCCCAACCTGCCCCAAACTCCTACGTTTCTAACTAAGGCACTGACAGGTAAACAAGGCGTATACGAATACAGCTATGCCTTGCTTCCACACGGGCAGAACCCACGACAGTGCCAGAGGGCCCAAAAGCCAACCCCTCCCCACTTGGCCAGAACCCCAAACCAAACACCCAGACCCAATCCCCGCGCTCCGGTGTCCCAAGACAGTCCCAGGCAGGCGTTACTTAAGGCATCAGGGCCCGGGGACACCCGGGTGAAACGACCCTCGGCCCCCCCGCCTGCCCAGGCTGGGAGGCCCCACCCCACCCACCCCTAGCGCCTGCGCCCGCCCCCCAGGTCCCAAGGCCGCGGAGCGCGCGGGGGTGGGACTCACTGCGGCTTCCGTAGCTGTAGCCGTCGCGATCGCGACGCGGACCCCGGGCGTGCTCCACGATCACGCGCTCGCCGCAGAGCTCCTTGCCGTTCAGCTCGTAAACGGCGTCGTCGGCGTCGCGGGAGTCCTCGAACTCCACGAAGCCGTACCTGGGGGGCAGTGCGGTGGCCGGACACAGGCCGAGCAGTCGTTAGCCGGCAACGCGCGCGTGCGCGCACCCGCTGCTCCCGCGCGCACCCGCTGGGCCGCGCCGCCGCCATCTTGGGGGCCCTGCCACGCGGCGCCGCGGCCTTAGCAGCTTTCGGTTTTGGACAGCCCCGCCGCCGCCAGGTCCGTGGTGCTGGGCGCGGACGTGGGCACCCAGGTCCGACTCACCCATTTTTGAGATCTACTTCGAGGAGGCGGCCGTAGCCGCTGAAAAAGCGCTGGATGTCCTTCTCCCGGACGTTATAGCTCAGGCGTCCGATGTAGACGCGCGGCATGTCCGTGGCGGGCGGAGTCCGGAGACTGGCTGCTGAGCGGCGGACCTCAAACCAGGAACCGCGGTGCAGGTGCGGGTGCGGGGACGGCGAGAGCCCGAACACGCGCCTCACACCACCGCCGCGGCCGAGCCCAGCCACACAATGGTGTGCGCGCGCGCCAAGACTACGCTATATGGGCGGCCGGGGGGCGGGGCCCACCACGTGACGTCAGCGCGCAGCACGTATCCAGCCGCGTCGCGCTGTGTGTTGGAGGGAGAACTTTGAAGTTCTTTTGCCGTGGGGAGTCCGTTGTGTGTGGCCTTCTCCCAGAGTGTTCTCCAGCCTTCCCCACCATCCGGGTAAACATAATATCCTGTACTCCCGCCGTGGACTTGTTTTCAATAAGCTGTTACGCTGTCAGCGCGCTCCCTTGGGAGGCTGTCTGAAAGAATCCCCGTTCTTCATTGGTGGCCGTGATTGTCGTAGTAGGCCACCGTGGTCTCCTATTGGGCCGTGGAAACGAGGTTGCGCCTCTACTCCCGGTTTGAGTGACGCCCACCTCGGTGGGGAGCGAGCTCTCCCACACAGGCTTTTGGTCATTTTCCCAGAACGTAAAGATGATTGTCCGAGGTGACGGTGGTCTGGCCAGCGTCGCGTTGCGAGAGCACCGTCCTGCCAGGTTTAGTCCGTCGGGGCCTGAAGAGTCGTTATCGGCCTTCACCGCCTCCCTGCCCGTTCTCCCTTCCCTCCGTGCGTCTCTGAGCACTGGCAGCTCGTGGGTTGGAGCGCTCACGGGATTCCCGTGCTCGTCGCCGTTGCTCACAAAGGCGGTTGCGGCCACGGCCCGTGCCACCAAAGGCAGGCACATTAGAAGGCTGTGCAAGACCTGGCAGTGTCCCTACAGCGATGAGTTGTTTCTCCTCTGCAGGGAGAGTCCTTTGTACCAGATACTATGCTCCCCCCCTCGACCCCTCTGATTTGGAAAACGTTTATTTATGAGGCTGAAATAACACATTTGTGAGTTTATCAATAGGTACCATTTAAAGTGACTAACCAGGTAACCCCAACGGAGTAAGTTGAAGAAGGAAGACCCTTGACCATGCCTTCAGGTATCCTTGGGTGCTGAAAATGAACCAGGAATGAATGACTGGAGAGGTAGGGAAAAGACCAGGGAAGCACGGTGTTGCAAAAGTTAGGAGGGAAAGGCTGTCGCTGAAATAATACCAGCTCTTTAGGTATTTCTGTATACCTGCTCTTTTTGAGCAGTGCAGCTTCAATGTTATTCAGTTTTGGGTTGAAAACAGTGTCTGGAGGAATTGGTGGTTGCTATAACTTGGAGAGGGGAGTTAATACTGGCATCTAAAAAACCCTGGTATCTAGTGGGCAGAGGTTAAAGTTAGATTAAAAATAAGGTTTACTTTTTTAAAGTTTATGGATAAGAATTCATCAGTGTGATCATTTTTCCTCAATAATTGTTACTATTTAAAATTTTGTTAACGCTTTGCAAGAGGTGAATCAGGAAATACACTCGTGTATTTATGTATATATATATATGTGGTGGGACTGAACATTTCTTTAGAGAAGGGGCTGGAGTCGTACTTTTTAAATGATGCAACTGGGAAGTGGGGTGTTGCTGCCTTTCTCCTTTTTCATTTGCCCAAGGAGAAAGGCGCAGCTGACATCACTCCTCTGACCTCTTTCCCCCCAGAGGCCAACGACTACTTTAACAAAAGACTGGAGAGCACTGACAACAGAAAACAGGCTTAGATATCATCATTGAGGGGGGTTGAACCATTGTCACTATGGGGTCTTGCTGGTAATCTAGTTTGATATTTTTTGGAAGAATAACTCAAGGAGAAATGATGGCTATGCAGCAGGCAAGCTTATTTCCTCTGACACAAGTAGAGATAACCCACTCCATCACTGCTCATTCTAAAATTGTAGTGCTAATTGCAGGAGTCCATCAGCAAGAGAGGGAGAGTCACCTCCATGTGATCCAGAAGAATGATAACTTAAGATTCGTAATTGCCCGGATTGTAGAAGACAGTCTAGGGGACAAAATGATTGTGGGTTGTTGTCCAGTTCATATTCTTACATATGTTTGCTAAAACCAAAGAGATTTGCAAAGTATCATGTGATTCAAAATGAGGGTAAACTAGATTCTGAATGCTTTTTTTTTTTACCTTATGTCTGAAAAATTAAGCCTTCTAGCAGCTGTCATGGATGGATTTCAGGAGAACATGGCAACTGTTAACTTTAGGTATCAACTTGACTGGATTAAGGCTAGGTACTGTTTTAGTTACTTTCTCATTGCTAGGACAGAATACTTGACATCCACAACTGTAGGGAAGAAAATTTTATTTTAGCTCAGTTTTAGAGGCCACAGTGTATTCACAGGTGGGCAGCTGAGAAATGGTGGAATCACATGGTAGAGCTGGGGCAGGAGGCAGAGATAGAGATCCTTAGAGCATGGCAGAGTAGAACCAAGATGGGGAGGAAGAGCAGAACCAGCACACACCCCTTCAGGTCAAGCTTCAAGCATACACCCCTTGTAGCCAGGCCCCCACCTCCCAACAGTACAGTGTCCATAGGGACATGAGGCTCCAGATCCAGACCACAGTAGGTACCTATGTAGCTACTATAGCATTATTTCTGGATATGTCTGTCAGACTGTTTCTGGAATATACTGCATTTGAGTCAGCGAACTGAGAGGAAAATCTTCACTCACCGAATGTATATGATATCACTGAATTGGGTAAAGACTAGGGAGAACAAAAAGTAGAGAAAAGGTGGATTTACTTTGTGTCTTGGAAGTGGGCCATGATTTTTCCTGCCCTTGGGCATCAGGAGTTCTTCTGTGTCCAGAACTTGTACCAATGGCTTCCTCAGGTTCTTGGGCCATTGTCATCTGACGGAGAGGTACACCATCAGCTTTCCTGGTTGTGACCGTTGGAGAGATTATGTGAATTTGAGACAAAGCATTCAGGAACCACACAGGGATTAGAGTTTGGGACCCACGCCTAGGCTGGTAATTGAGAACCAGCCTGTATTAGAGGAGTGATTTGTGGGCCAGTAAATGAGGGAAGAACACCCACCCAGTTGTGAGAGGCCCAGCCGGAACTCGAATGGTATAAAAGGAAGGAAAAAGATAGTTGCAGCTTCTTCCTCTGGGAAAGCTCTCCTGACTTGCTACACCAACTTGCTACATGCTGCAGATCTTCATCACAGATTCACTCCAGTCTCTATTTATGCCTGTCGGCCGGTCGCCGATCTTTAGTCTTTTCGCTGTTGTTCTTTGAACAACCAAGATCTGCAGCAGACTCTCACTGGCTGTCTTGCAGTCCCGGACAGGAGTTTTACTTCGTGGCTGAGCAGCCATTGGACGTGTGCAGGCCACTGTCTTGGACTATCTCTGTCCTCGGATTTGTAAGCCTTCTGAATAGATCCTTTTTGTTATAATTTTTGTAATTTCTGCCTTTTGAAAGAGCCCAAACTAATAAGGCATTTAGATTTGGATTTAGCTTTTTTACTGGTTTTCCTAGTTCTCTAGCTTTCAGATGACCCCTTTTGGGATTTTACAGCTCCCATAATGGCATAAGCCATGCCAAATAATTCCCTTTTTATCTATCTATCCGACTGTCTTTTGGTTCTCTCTCTTTGGAATACCATAACTAATTTCCTTTTGTTTTGTTTTGTTTGAGGCAAGGTATTGCTCTGTAGCCCAGGCTGGTCCTGAACTCACTATGGAGCCCAGGCTGGCCTTGGACTCAAGATAATCCACCTGCCTCAGCCTCCTGAGTGCTGGAATTGCAGGAATGTGCCACCACGCCTGTTTTTGTGTGGTGCTGGGGAGCTGAACTCGGACCGCTGTGCCATTCCTTCAGCCCTGGAGTCCCATAACTAACACAGCAACTGAAGTGTATGTATGTGGAATGGAGTGTCTAGCAAGGGTTGTTCCAGAAGAGAATCCACAAATGGAAACCATCTATTACAGAGGACATGAATCACATGATCAAAGGAACCCCTGAGCCTCTTCTGCTTGGGAAATTAGGTTATGGATTGGGTTATAAGCCAATCCAACCCTTTAGGAACATTCATCAAAATCTTATACAGATAACTACAAAATTCATCTAGAAGAGTTTCCCAGGAGTCACCACCATGCAGTTTATTGTGGGAGATGTCCTGGGCTTGGGAGGATGTTTAGCAATGTCTTGACTTCTTCCCATGAGATGGCCATATTTCCCACCTGTAGGTGTGACGGTAAGATATATCTTTAGGTGTTGAAAGATGTCCCCTTCAGTTGCTGAGGGCAGAATTGTACCCCATCGAGAACCCTTATATAGTGCTTCCAACAGTAAGAAGACAGAGGAGGCTGAGGTTGGATCTCCCCGGTGTTTGTCATGTTGAGGGAATCACTGAAGTTTTCAACCAGAAGCTGATGGGTAATGAGATTGCACCATCAGGAAGAGTGGGGATCCACTGAACTAGGGAAAAACTTGGCTTTACCTGAGTGGTATGTTACAGAAATGTAGTGATTATATATGGTCAACTATGAACATTCACTTTTTTTCGCCTTCTGAACGCAAGAATTTGGGCAGCTTAGAAGTATATGCCTGGTACAGTGCTTATGAGAAGAAGCTATGAACAAATAAAAATCCTTGTTAAGTGAAAAAAAAAAGTGCACGTGGTAGACCAGATCTATGAATTTTGTGAATTTGTCAAACTGGATGAAAATCCTGAGGAAAAGGATTATCTCGAGAGCAGAAGGCTGAAGCTGTGCCTTGGCAGACTGAATTAATTCCTGTGTACAGTCATGGCTGTTATAACAAAATGCCATCAGATTAGTGACTTAAAGTGACTCATATTAATTACCTTATAAGTCTGAAGGTCTTACGTCTGTGCTGGTTCACTGGATTAAAATCAAGGTGACAGTAGGATTGCATTTCTTCAGAATTTTCTGGGAAAGAATCTGTTCTCTTGCATTTTCCAGTGTTTCTAGGCTGCCTGCATTCTTTGGCTTATGGTTCCTTCCTCCATTCTCAAAGCTATTAAATATGGTTGGGACCTTTTTATCCTATCACCATGACTCTGACCTGCTTCCATTACCACATCTCCTCTGACTCGCCCTCCTACAAGAACCCTGATTCCATTTTGCCCACAAGAATAATCTCCCCATCTCAAGATGCTTAACTGTACCTGCAAGTCCCATTTGCCATATAAATTAACATCTTCTCAGGTTCTTGGAATTAGAACACAAACATCTTTGGGGGGGTATTATTTTGTTTACTGGAGAGACTGAAATTTAGTGATGTGAAGGAAAGACAACTGAGAAGGAATGGTTAAAGAGAATGCAAGACTGAAGGGTCACAGGAGCTAGAAGTAGAAACAGTTTCAAGGAAGTAGTGGTCACTTGATAAACAGTAAGCCTGTAAGGCTTTGACCCAGTAATCTGCTTGACAAATAAGAGCTAGTGTGTAAAACTGTAGTCTGAGGATGCTTATTCTTGCTAATAATGGAATACCCCTCAACTTTCTTTCTATCTCTCTTCTTTTTTGAGACAGGTTCTTGCTCTGTAGTCCAGGCTGGTTCTGAACTCACTATGTGGCCTAGGCTGGCTTGGAACTCAGGCAATCCTCCTCCCTCAATCATATGCCTAGTATATGTGGTACTTGGGAATTGAACCTAGGCCCTTGTGGTTGCTAGGCAAGTGCTGTAACCACTATGCTATTCCGTGAGCCCTCGTCAACTCTTAAGAAAAATACAATTCATATTTTTTCACAAATACTTGAATATCTAATGTTGGCCAACCACTTCTCTCAGTACTGAACATACAGCAGTGAATTATGGTCCACACCAAATGTGGTCCTTTGCTTGTTTTCTAAAGAAGGTTTTATTGGAACACCGCCACATCCATTCATTTGCGTACTGTCTATGAAAGCTTTTCTCAATTAACAGGAGCAGTACTGAGTAATTGTACTGAACAGTTGTGACGTAGACTGTCTGGTCTGCAATGCCTAAAATACTGACCAGGTGGATCTTCACAAAAAATATTTGCCTGCCTTGATCTATGTTATTTCTTTGAAAAGATGTCTATGGTGTGTTGGTAAGAAAAAAGCCAGTTTTAATATATTCATGAACCTGTTTTTATGAACAGTAACCACGCCAAATCCTGAAAACTCTGACCCTTTATTTTTGGTGCTGGGGATTATACCCAGGACCTGGTGCATGCTGAACACACCCTACCACGGAGCTGTACCCTCAGCCCCCACCCCTAACCCCATATATGTCTGTATTTGTGTGTGTTGGGCAGGGTTTGTGATTGCTTGTGAAGAGCAGTAGGGACAGGTCCTACACAATCTGTCTGGGCAATTCACTGCCTTCCTTTCTCCACTGTCTCTCACTAGCTTCTTACTTGACTATGCTAAACATACACCAATTTTAGGTCCCTTTCACTGCTTCTTGATCTTTTTCCCCCTCTGCTTTGTTCTCTTACATACTTCTAGTCTCTACTCAAAGTTACTTCTTCTTCTTTTCGAAACTCATTCTCACTAAGTTACTCAGGCTGAGTTCCAACTCATGATCCTCCTGCTTCAGGCTCCCAAGTATTTGAATAACAAATGTGCTCCGCTGCACCCCTCAACTTACCTTGTCTGAAGGGCCTCCTAACCTTCTGAAAACACTCCTCCTTCCTAACCCCTGTGTCCTCTTTCCCTGTTTTATTTTTCCTTGTAGAACTTTTCATTCTTTGACACATAATTCATTTATTGACTGCTTCCCCGAATATAAGGTCCCTTACAGCAAAGATGCTGTCTTGGCTTTTCCCTTCTTTCACCCTAGTGCTAGAAGAGTGCTAGATACACAGTGAGAGCTCACGGAGAGATGCAGGACTGTGGAGCTGCTCAGAGCATGGGGAAGTGGCCATCACGTTCATCCCTAGCTGATGTTCGCATGCGCCTGGGTTCTCTGGAAATGCTGGTGGGAGGAGATCCGCATTTCTGTGATATACACTGTTAGTGCTGTCCAGACAGACTACTCTTTGAGGCCTCAGAGGGGAGGGACTTCCGTGCTTCTCCATTCCCACCTTTTCTCTGTCAAAACTTATTTAAATAGAAAACTCCAGGGTTTCTAGGGAGGCACCAGAATGCTGTGGCATCATTAGCAGGTGTATGACTTGTTAAAACCACACAATAGTGTCTGCTAGAATCTGTGAAGCTGAAAACTGGCAGGGGTTGCCCCGGAACCTAACAATTCCATGCCCAACAGAAATCAGCGTGGAGAGATGAGCTGCTGCTGTACCCTAGTACCCAGCAGTGGGGCTCAGCCGCGACACAAAGCGAAATCCAGGACACTTCAAAAGCTCTGTGGGAGGAGAGGCAGAGAGGTCGCACGCTGTGATTCCACCTGCATGTGCTGAAGAACAAGTGAAAGTAATCAATGGAGCCGGAGATCCTTGATGGAAACGTGATGCAGAAGCTGAGGCGGCTTTTTGTTGTCATTTAGTTAGGTGCTGGTGGCACAGAGGTGTGGAGTCTACTGCTTGATGATCTTACGATTTGTTCATTTTACTGTATGTCTGTTCTTGACCGAAAAATTAAAGTATGGTAATAAATCTCTCAAGAAAATTTACAACTTCTTCCTTGTCCCAGAGCTCTCTGGGTCGTGCTGGAGACTGAAGCACTACTAAAGATTGGTGTATAGTCGTAGCCCACAAATGTCAAACTAGTCAATTAGTTGTCTGTTTTTTTAGGGCGTGGGGTTTGGTTCTGTATTCCAACTACCGGCGAAGACCCGCTCCTTGGTCCTGCCGGTGTGGCTTTGCCGCCACCTGGTGGCTATCTGTGTGATTGCAGCGGTAGATAAATTCCATGAATCTTTAAGTGTCTTGGGAGGTCCTGGAATCTGATTGTTAAGCCTTGTACTCATTTCACAGTTTTCTGATCCTCCCCTGATAGAGAGGATACATTTTTTTTTATTTGAAGTAAAAAATTACTACCTCCAGTTGTCTTTGCACTGACCCTAGTTGTGTCTGAGGCTGTGCAAATACCACATCTCTTTTCTCATGGGTGGGTCTTACGGATACTGGGGGGTAGCATTCACACCCTCTTCTAGTCCACAACCTCTTGCCCCCAGTGTCCTCTGTTGGCCACAGTCTCCAAAATGTCCCTGCTGTGATCTGGTTTCAAGTCTACCAGTCGCCTGGCTGTGACTCCTTTGAGCCCAGATCCTGTAGTGGCTCTCTTCCATGTGACCCCTTGCGCCGACCTTGCCCTCTGCCCTGCAGCCACACTATTCTCTGGGCCAGTGGAGAGCTGTGTGGGTGTTACAGAGGTGGCAACTGGCACCCAATCCTTCACTCAGCCCTACATGAGTTGTTTGGAACCAAACAGGCACCAAGACGCTCTTGGAATAACCCATTGAGTCAGGCAGTGCTTGTCTTTACAGTGGAAGCAGATGAGGCTGCCAGATGGATAGCCAGGGCTTGTTGGAAGGTAGGCTGAGGATTCTGGCTCAGGTGTTGGGGTAGCAGGAACAGAAAGATGCTCAGTGGAAAGCTGTCATTGACCATGTGTCCAGGGAGGAGTGCTAGACCACGGAGGAAATCAGATGACAGTCCCACCCTGACCCAGCGGTGTGTTTTGGTGGACTTGAGGCTTCCCATGAGAGGCCATGCTGGATTCCTCTTCTAGCTCTTCCCCAAAGCTGGTATGAGTGAATACCTGCTCTCCCCCTGGGCACTGAGCTATGGCTGCAGATACTTTACCCATCTGTAGTTTGCACCTGCTGTTCTCTGGACAAATCTAAGCAGAAGTGTGTTCCCCAGTGCCCGGTGGGTGCTTGTGCTTTTCAAAGCAGCCTCCTCGTGGCTGCACCGAATGGTGGCCTTTCTAATGCCAGAGGGCAGGAGAGGCCAAGTAGCACTGAGCATGCTGGAGGGACCAAGCCCACTTCTGGAAGAGTGAGGGAAACGAGTCTTTCTTAGGTACTTTGCAGGGTCCAGGCACAATACTAGTCTCTGAGGATGAAACCAGGGATAAGACAGACCCAGTTGGGCCATTCCACAATTGCAGTCCCATTAGAGTGGTCCAGGGATACTGGTGAGCACTGTTCACACATGCAAGTGCCCAGTTCCTTGGGTGTGGGCAGTGATGGCGGGTCTGTGTATTTAATACCCTCCTGCAGGACCATCAGGTATGTGGGCAGGTGCAGGCACAGCTAAAGGGACAGAGAACAGATTTGTGGCTGTCTGGGCCTGATGATAGGTTGAGGGGCGGGGATTCGCTGTAGTGACAGGAAGGAATCTTTTGGAGCAAGGAAAATAGTCGCTATCACAGCTATTCTGGTTTTCATACAAATTCACATATTTGTTGCCAAAACTCACTGAACTCTGCATGGAAGGTTCCTGAACTGCTGGGGCTCAGAGTCCTTTCCAATGCTGAGAAAATGATATGCCTTTAGCAGAAATTGTACTTTGAATTTGGATCTTTCCTTGGAACTGTGGCATGGGGTATGATTCTCTCTCAGATACCAGGCAATGGCAGTGACCTGAAGCTTCCTGTCAGCCTGGTGCCCACACTGTACAGTGTATGCTGTTGCAAAGCCAGGTTGTCCAATAGTTAGGGGTATGAAATTCATTTTGAGCTGGGCCTGATGGTGCAGGTCTGTAATCCCAACACTCTGAAAGGCTTAAGCAAGAGGATTGTTAAGTTTAAGTTCTGCCTGGGCACCTTTCTCTCTCTCTCTCTCTCTCTCTCTCTCTCTCTCTCTTTCTTTTTTTTTGAGACAAAGTTTCACTGTGTAGCTCAGGTTGGCCTCAAATTCACAGCAATTCTCCTGCCTTAGCCTCCCGAGTGCTGGAATTACAGGCATGCACCCCTAAACCCGATTTCTGCAATGCTGGGGAATTGAACTCGGGCCTTGCGTTTGCTAGGCAAGAGCTTTAACTCACTGCATTATTTGTCCAGCTGGATTGATAGCATTACCAGTGGGTTTATCAGATTGTTACTCTATTGTTAGTTGAGGCACATCTATCCTTAAAATGAGTAAGTTTTGCTGAATGTAAATTATGCGTCAGTAAAAATGATAAACCAAACTCATGAAGGTCATGAAGCGCTTGGGGTCATCTCTTTAACCTCAGAGAGCTTTGGTTTAGTCTCTTCCATCCTGCCTCAGGGCAGATGTCTAAGCCCTCTACTTAGCCGAACAGAAATGAAAATCTCCAGGCCTAAAAGCACAGTGTCTCATTCTTAATGCCATTAGGGAAACCGGCTGTGTGCGGTACCTTACCTTCCTTTAATGCAGAGGGTTGAATGTACTTACACCTCTGATTTATTGCTTAAATCAGCACCATCCTATACTAGCTGTGTAACCTTGGACAGATTTCTTAACCATGCCTCTGTTTTCTGATTTGTAAAATGGAGAAAGTAATAGTATCTATCTCAAGTAGTTATGTCAACGTTTGCAGAACTTACTGTATTGTAAAAATTTAGAACAGCAACTAGTGCTAGAGGAATAGCTCAGCAGTTAAAGCACTTGCCTAACAAGCTCAAGGCCCTGAGTTTGATTCCCCAGCACCACAGAAAGCTGGACACGTAGGTGCATGCCTGTAATCCCAGCACTCAGGAGGCTGAGGCCGGTTGGTGGCCCTGAGTCAGGGGTACATAGCGAGTTTAGGACTAGCCTGGACTGTAGAGTGAGATCTTGTCTCCCAAAACCCCCCAAAATAAAACAAAACAACTCCCCCCAAGAACAGTGTATAATAGGCCTGCAAAAATGTTTGCTCTCTATTATAGAACAAATAACACTTTACTCAATCTGTAATTGGCCCCGTCATCCCTCCCCCATTTGTCATGGAGATGTTTTTTAGGGCTTGTTACAAACTGGGAATTCTTTTTGTCCTCGGTGAGGTGTGTGTGAGTGTGTGATACTGGGAACCAAGCCTAAAGCCTTTACACTGAGCTATATCCCCAGCCAATTTTTAAATTTTTTGATTTGGAGACAAAGTCTTGCCAGATTGCTGTGTTGCCTGTTCTAGGCTTGAACTTGAACTCCTTCTGCCTCTGCCTCTAAAAGTACTGGGATGGTAGACCTGTCAACCTTTCCCACTGGGCTTGGCAGTGCTCTTTCTTTTTCTCTTTTTCTTTTTTCTTCTTTTAGATAGGACCGAATTACATAGTTCAGGATGGCCTTGAACTCACTATGTAGCCCAGGCTGGCCTCAGACATACAGTGTTGAGCCTCCAAGTGCTGGGATTACAGGCGTGTGGCACCACACAGTTCTCTGTCTTTTATGACAGACAGGTTCTGGGAGCAACTTTGGTCTAGTTCTGTGATTTTCAGGAGGGGAGGATTCCCAGGGATAGTGACGTAGGAGGTGGGACTGGAACTAGAGTAGAATGAGGTGTAATGTGGAGGCTTGGCCTGGGTCTGGGACAGTTCATCTGTGATCGAGGAGACAAGCTCCTATTTCTTGAGTTCTCCAGTCCTTGCTAGTCCCAGGCACGTTGGAATACTGTTTACTTCCTGGAGCTCTTCAGTCTCCACCTCTGAAAAATGGGGATGGTCCCAGCTCCCAATTCTCTGATGAGGTCCAGGGGAAATGATTGAGAGTCCTGGTGCTTGCCTTGAAATGGATCCTGAAACAAAAATCAAGGGCAAGTGTTTTATTTGGAAAGTGATCCATGGAAACACCAGTAGGAGAGGATATGGGACAGGAAGTGGAAAAGAGTGTCAACGCATGGAGAAGGTGGAGAGGCAGCCTCTCCAGGATGCCAGAGGGAAGAGTGCATTGGGAATAGCCAGATGTTGCAACCTGAGGTACAGGTGCCATGGCCGGCAATAGGTGCAGGAGGGCTCAGCTAAAGGGAACGCTCCCCTGCCCCAGTTCTGGCAGTGAAACCTTGGGGTGCTCTTACCACTGAGCTAAATTCTCACCCTTTTTACTTTTCATCTTGAGACAAGATTCTGTTAAGTACCAACGGTGGCTTCAAGCCTGCTATCCTCTTGCTTGAACTTTCTAAGTAGCTGCGATTACAGGGGAGAGCCGCCATACTTGGCAAGGGGAAGCTTTGAACGGGAAGAAGCAGTTCGTGCATGCTGTTTTGAAACTTGTTCAAACAGGCGGTCATTGTGGGAGTTGGCATTGGCTAGTGTTAGAAACAGCCATTGTTGGGCAAACGTCCTTGCACCAGGATCCTGTAAGGGGTGTGTTTGGAATTTGTGTTTCTGAAGGATTCCTTGCATAGCTGTCATCACAGGCGTAAACGCGGGAATTTCTTGTGATAAGTCCTGCTAGAGGCATGTGGGTATAAAGACTCTTCCATGGCCTCCAGGCCCCATTGTGTTAGGGTTTGACATAAGTGATTCCATTTTGATATGGAGAACTTCCAAGCAAGGCAGCGAGTGCATCATCAGTAAGGTAACAGTGGTGGGCAACTGGAGCTTGGTGTTCCTGGGAACTCTGGGAGATGGAGCAAAACACACCTCAGACACAGGGAAGAGAGTGATCTTTTCCCAGCCAAGAGGGAAAAAATTATTGTTGGTTGGGGGCCACTTCTAAGAGCAATTATTCTCCGATACATGCGGCTTGCCCCTGTGGCTAAATATTCTTGCTCAGCCAGAAATCAAGCCCTGGGGCAGAAAGGGCAGGTGTTCCCAGCAAGTCGGCCTCAGCTTGTGGAGGTGAGTGCTGGGAGGACAGTGGAGCAGGCAGCATTGGCCACGTGGCTCCCCACGTGGCTCCATTTCATGGCACTGTCCCCAGACAAGGATGTATTAATGTTGCTGCCTGTGAATTGGCCCAGGCTACTTTTGTCAAGCAGCACATTCCAGCTGGTACCCTCTGTCATCTTCCCTGTCTTTGCCAGGTCCTCCTTGGCACACCAACCTGCACACTTGTCACTCTGCCCTTCCCACAAAGGTTTAATAATAAAACCAACAGAAGATAATTACACTAGCCTCAGGTTTTGGATTAACACATAAACACCAGCTTACTCCATGAGAGGTCTTCAGATGCCTGTAGGAGGATGTTCAGACAGGGGTGAGACCACACTGAGCTCTGCTCTAAAACTAACTTGGTGGATGTCAGCTGGTGGGAGAGGGAGGTGGGTCATGGCTCAGTGGCTGCTTTTCATGTGAGCTGTTTCAAGAGTGACGTCTAGTGTTTCAGAAACATTTATCACCAGCATTATTGATGTAGCTTGAAGCAGTAAAGGAGTACCTTGCACCTATTTGTAAAATGATAGAGGATAACCTACAGAATTGAGTGGAGAAGTAGCGAAGATGGTGCATCAGAAGTATCTGGCATGGTGTAGACCAGCAGTTGGCAGATTTCTTCGGTAAGGGGCCAGGCGTTAAATACTTTGGCCTTGTTAGAGTATGTGGTCTCTACTGCATGTATGCAAATTTTCTTCAATAGCATTAAAGCTGTAACACATGTATAAAGACGTGTGCTGACTATTTGTATGGAGAATGGGTGGAATGGGGGAGATTTTAGTTCTCTCTTCCGAAGGGAATAACACTTCTTTATTCACTGCGCCAATGTATCAGTTTGCTGCAAAACAATACCTGATACCCTCAACTTAAAAGAGGACAGGTTTAGTCAGCTACATTGTCAGCTGGCTCCAAGGCAGGAACATCATGGTGGGAGGGAGCCGCAGAACAGAGCTGTCCAGTTCATGGCAGCTGGGAGGCGGAGAAGGGGGCCAGTGCAGAGAGGACGAGGTGAGGGACCAGATGTCTATCTCTGTGATTCACCCAGACACCCAAAAGTATGCTCCACCAGTCCCCAGGGTAAGTCCTAAAGCCAATCACATTGACCTCCAACTTAATTGTTGTACCCACTGTGGGGTGTGGCCCATACTTGGTGCTTAGGAACTATTTACTGAAGGAAGAAAACAAAACAAAACAAAGCAACATATGACAGAGAAGAGAATGGGCTGTGTAGTGGAAATCACCTTTTCCATGTAGCCTGAGCTGAAGAGCCTTCCCCTCTCTAAGCCTCTTTACTGTAATGTGGACATAATAGTAACACCTACTGTAGAAAGTTGTTGTATTAGTGTGTGAAAAAAGTATTGATGCTGAAAACATATTTTCTGAAAAGAAAGCATGAATAAAGCCTCCATTGTTTGTGCTTTTTAACCAATGGCCCCTTAACCTTTAGTTCCTTGGGACCAAGGGCTGCTTCCCATCTCTTTTTGTCTGTAAACTTTCTCTGGCCTCTCCCAGGCTCCTGGAGAAGGTGAGGAGAAGCACCAGAAAAAGTCTGTGAAGAAAGTGAGGGGAAAGTCAAGTTCCCGTTTTGAATTCAGGGCCAGGCTGACAGTAACTGCAAACAATCAGTTTTTGCCCCAAGGCCTCAGAGTTGACTGTAAAGAATTAATGGCCAGAAAAGGTGTCTGCCAATTATTTTTTTACTCAAGGTGCAGAGATTACAAAAACGTGGCTAAGCCCATTACAGATCCAGGCCTCCCTGGGCTGGCTGGCAATTACCCCTGCAGAGCTCCCTCCAGGAGTGGCCTTGGAGCCAGGATCTTTTCTTTGAGGCTGAGACTTCCAAGGGCATGCAGAGCATTTTGTGGTTGCACAGAGATGTATGCGTGTCTTGGTTTGGGTGGTCCTACAAGGAGGCCCTGAGACAAAAGTTCTAGTATGTGGAGTAGATCAGAGAGATGCCCCCAGGAAACACTGTTAGGAGATAGAGGAGTGAGAAGGGAAGGGGTCAGACACACAGATATATTGTCAAGCCACTTACATTGTGGGAGACCGAAACTTAATCTCACCTGGGGACTCTGGGAAGTGAGTCTTAAAATTGCATCTCAAAATTATCCGATTTGAGAGATGAAGGAGCTGAGGTATTTATACACAGAGTCTGTGGATCACGGGTTGAGGGCTGCTTCAGCGCTGTTATTTACCTACCACTTTTAACCCATCTTAACTTTGTGGGCAAGAAAGTTGTCAGGAGGGAAACGCAGGTGTAGAGAGTTGATGTGTCCTATGATGCCTACAGAATATGCTACATGTAAATTGAAGGCTTTTGGGCTGAGTGCTAACACCTGTAACTGTGTTTAGTCCTTGCGCATGCTCAAGACTGAATCTTGGCTCATTGTCTCTCCCCAGACTTACCCTACCAGGCTGGGATCGAGTGATGTGAGGGAAGCCTCATCTCAGGTACACAGTTTAAGGGGCCCTCAAACAGCAACCATAACAACAACATCAACACAGCAACCAACTAATGCTTTAATGCAACATTAAAATTAGAGATAAAGGGGCTCAGGGTGTAGTTCAGCGGTTGAGCAATTGTCTACTATATACAAGGCCCTGGGTTCGATCTCCCAGCACTGCATTAAAAAATTATCAGGGCATGGTGGCACAATGCCTGTAATCCCAGCACTCAGGAGGCTGAGGCAGGAAGGATTACTGTCAGTTCTTGGCCAGCCTTGAGCTATATAGTGAGTTCAGGACCAGCTTGGACTATCAAGTGAGACTCTGTCTCTAAATAAATAACTTCATATATAAATATAAATTAGAGATACAAGATGAGCCTGGTGATTCAAGCCTATAATTCCAGTACTCTGAGAGGCTGAGGAAGAAGGATTGCAAATTTGAGCTTAGGTTGGGCAACTTTGCAATTTAGCAAGACTGTGTTTCAAAAAAAGGCTGGAGATGTAGCTCAGTGTGAAGGCCATCTGTTGGATTCCCACTATTATTAAAAAAAAGAAAGATGTAAATGTGAAAAATACTCATGGCAAACAAAGTATCAGAAAGTTTTAATCAGTGCAGAGCCAGTAACCTTTCTGAATCGGACCATAATAAAGTCTAAGGCAAAAGGAAAAATATAGCCTTGCTCATCATGGGCATTTTGTATTCATTTTTAATATGATGGCATTAAAACATCTTGATTATTACCTCTTTAAAAAAACACACTCTTATGTTTGGTGCCCTGGTCTGCTCTCTGTGACTGTGATGGGATACCATAGATTGGATAACCTATAAAGAGCAGAGGTTTATTCCATTCACAGTTCTGGAGGCTGAGAAGCCTAAGAGGATGACTCTAGCATCTGGTGAGGGCCTTTTTGCTGATGGCGACTGCAGAACTCCAAGGTGGCACTGGGCATTAGAAGGTGCGGGGCTGGTGAGGGACTGAGAAATTGGCTTTTACAATAGTCTCCTGGTAACTAACTCCTTCAGTAAGCCGTTAATTCACAAATGGATGAATCTAGCACAAAGGCAGAGCCTTCATACTCAGTCGTCTTCCAAAGGTTCCACCTCTCAAAACTGCTATGCTGGGAACCGTGTTTCCAATACATGGAGTTTTAGGGGACACAGTTATACCCTGGCCGGGCTTGAGCCAAGTGCCTCACTTCTGTCATTCTCATCCAGCCCCTGCCCCTCCCTGCGTGTGTTCCCATTTTAGTGAGTGACATTTGGCTTTCTCATCTGCTTAAATCGAGACTCTGAAGTCTCCTTTGACTCCTCCCCTCCTTCCCTCACCCCTCCTCAGCCAAAGCAGGTACTATGGTTTATATCTTGTTTGTCCCCCATAAGCCTCATGTATTTGGAATAGTCTGTTATTGGGAGGTAGGGCTTGATTGGAAGGGGGGACGCTTGGAGTTTGACTTGGGAAGATTATGTCAACTTGTTGTGATTAGAGGCACCTGGGGCAGAGCTTTCAGGTGTTTGTTGTTGATTTGTTGGCCAGGAGATGAGGGAGGGGCACCGCCCTGGCAGTTTGAAGTAAATGAAAGAAGGGAGAAGAACCATTGCTCCAGCGGCTTCCTGGGGGAGCTCTAGCCTCCTCCGAGTCTCCAGACATTGGCTTGTTCCTGCTTCACTTGGCTTCTATGTGCAGTGAGGTGAGCAGCTCTCCAGCCTGTGCTCCGGGCCTTCACAGTTGCTGCTTGCCCCATGACAGGACTAGGTGTGAGAGACCTTCTGAAACTGTGAGCTAAATAAATCTTTCTTCCTTTAAATTGTGGAGGTTGGGTGGTTTTGTCACAGCAATGAGAAAGTAAGGCAGCACTCTGTGTGTGTGTGTGGTGAGGGAGATAGAACCCCAGGGTTCCTTCGCGATAGGCCAGTGTTTTCCCACTGAACTACATCCTCAGTTGTTTTTGTTGGAACCAGGTTCGCACTAAGTTGCCCAGGCTGGCTCAACCTTGGAATCCTCCTGCCTCAGACTTCGTAGTAGCCGGGATTATAAGTGCGCGCCCAATTCCACCTATACCATTCTTTATCTTTCAGGTCCACCTTCGAAGCTCCTTCATATCTGTCCTCTTTTGTCCAGCTGCTTTGTTGCAAATCCTCTACCATGTGTTCTATCATGGCCTCCCTTTGGCATACAGGAATAGTTTCTTGGACTTTCATGCGAGCTGTGGTGCATCCACTCATGTCAGTGTCGCCAGCGGCCGTGATAGTGGCTATTTCTCGGGTCTTCCTGTGTTTGCTCATGTTTTCGTACGATACAAACTCTCAACTTCCCTGTCTGCTTGTAGAGGCTGTATTTCTGGGACTGCGTCTTGATGATGCCTCAATTATGCCACTGTTTTTCTGTAGTGGCTGACCCTGGGAGAATTCCAAGGTATGATATCAGATTTTCAATGAGGCAACCCCCCTTTTTATCTTTCCTCTCCACACATCCCCCCCCCCACCCCAGCTTTTTAAATCTTCTCATATTGGCACCAGGGCTGAGGGAGTGTCCTTAGGAGATTCAGGCCATGTCTTTCTTCAGGTCACATTTTTCTGTACCTCTTCCTGCTGCCTTGGTTCCACCTCCATGCCTCAAATAGACTGCCTTCTGTGGGGTGGATGTATGTTCCTGATCTCACTCACTGAATCCTACCCCACAATTGCTTATATAAACTTGAGTCTCAGGGGCTGGAGGAATGGCACAGTGGGTAAAGCACTTGCCTTGCAAATACAAGGCCCTGAGTTTGATTTCGCAGCACCATATAAAGCTGTGTATAGTGACACACACCTGTAATCCCAGTACTTGGGAGGCTGAGGCAGGAGGATTGCCATGAGTCCAAGGCCAGCCTGGGCTACAGAATGAGACCCCACCTCAAAAAAACAAAACAAAACAAAACACCAAACAACAACAAAAAACAACTTGAGGCTCAGACCGCCAGGTTCTGCCATTAATATGGAATGTTAAGATTTTAAAATTAAGACTTTCAATAATTTAAACTTAAATCATTTAAACTTAAAATTTTAAACTTTCTTTTTTTTTTGAGACAGCGTCCCCACTCTATAGTCCTGGCTGGTCTTGAACTCACTATGTGATCCAGGCTGGCCTCAAATTCACAGCAATCCCCCTGCCTCAGCCTCCTGAGTGCTGGGGACTACAGGTATGTGCCACTATGCCTGGTTTATGTGGTGTCAGGTAATCTAATTCAGGGCATTGTGCATGCTAGGCAAGTGCTTTAATTTTTGTGCTATTCCTCCACTCCAAGGTTAGTTTTAAAGACAGTTGTCTCCATACAAACTCAAAGCTGAGCAGTGACCTCTTTACCCATCACTCCTCTTGAAGTGATGAGTGTTCTTGATCTAACATGGTTGGCGGTAGTGAGGAGAAGGGACAGAGCACATCATTCATGGGGATGAAAAATGACTGGTCTGCTTGATGGTTTCAAAGACACGATCTCTCCACACAGTCACATAGCCCCCAGGTTCCCTGTGCCTTTGCTCACTCTGGACATGCCTTGCTTGGACATTCATTCTTTCTGGAGGAGTCTGGAAAGTTGCTTATCACTTCCTCCCCACACCAGGGCCATATTTCCTCTCCTCTCAAAATTGCCTTGGGAAACTGTCAGCTTCTTGGTTTACGTGAGTTCTGAGCAGACAAATCAGCTTTTTTTTTTTTTTTTTTTTAAGACAGGGTCTTGCTCTATAGCCCAGCCTGGTCCTGAACTCATGGTGGGTGTAACCCAAACTGGCCTTGGACTCAGAACAAACCTCCTGCCTCGGCCTCTTGAGTGCTGGGATTACAGGCGTGTGCCACCACGCCCAGCTTTATGTGGTGCTGGGGAATTGAACTCCGGGCCTTGAGCTTGCATGGCAAGCACTTTAACTGCTGTGCCATTCCTCCAGCTCCCAAATAAGCTTTTTGAACCACTGGCGGTGAAATCCAGACTTACAAGGTGTTTCAGTAAGGAAACAAAAGATCTGGATTCCAATTCTGGACATGATGGAGTCTGCTAAAGTTACTGAATGGAAACCACGTAAATAGGTGATCGGAAGGGTTAGATGAGCTAATGTGCCGACAGTAAAGCTTCACATATCAGCTGGCCCGGACTGCGGACTCCCCTGTTTTCCCCCTCACCCCACCTCCCTGCCTGCTCACCCTCCTGCTGACCCCTGCTCTCCATGCTGAGACCTTCTGACTAGAACTCTGGGCCTCGCTGAGCTGAACTCAGTTTGCTAATCTACTTGGGCTTAATCCAGGTTTGGAGCACCAGCCCTGCCAACCGCTGTTGAGCAACTCAGTGATTAGGCATGAGTGGGCAGCAGCTGATCAGTGCCGAGTGACTTGGTGATGTTCCAGCTCAGAGGCAGGTGTGCTGGCTTCCCAGCGCTACCATTGGCCTCGGAGTGCTGAATTTGCCTAGTAACTATTAGATTACTTGATCATCATTGCTGTTGCTGCACACGCACTCACACTCACTCGCTGTGGGTTCTGGGTCCTGGTTTCTGGGAGTGTTGCCTCGGCAGAGGGTGAGAGAGCAGGGGAGTGTCCAGGAATCCTTGCAGGTACCCACATCCCCCTTCTTTCTTCCAGGCATTTGCTTGTGTCCTCAATCCTGTGCGTATGTGGCCAGGGGACAGTCCTACAAAACCTGGTGTGGGAGGGCCACTGGTGGCCTCATTGACCTTTGGTGATGAGTAGTGAGCTCCTCTGTCTCTGTGCTTCAGACGCAACTTCTTTTGATGACTAGAGCTCCCCACCGCATTTCTCTCTGCAGTGCATCACCGCCTGCCTTGTTGGTCCCTTTGAGATGACGTCCCTTTCCCTCTTTTCCCTTAGCTGGCTTTGCCTCCTGCAGGTTGTAGCTCAGATATTCCTTCTTTAGAGACGTTTTGCCTGATTATCCATCTCCAAAGGATCCCCCCGAAGTGTTTGTTATGGCGCCTCACTTGCATCCCTCATAGTGTTGCTCATGGTCTATGAATGATGCTAACTTTATGTCTTTAGTTGATTTTCTGGTCCCCTCCATGAGATTGGATACTCCCCAGGGCAAAAGCCCTTTTTGTCTCGTTCATTGCTTTATCCCTAGCACATAAAACAGTGCTGGCACAAAATACATGTTAGATAAACATTTGTGGAAAAAAAATGATCCCACCTCTTTCTATTTTATTGCCCTGAATAAATCTTACAGATAGCCCCATCAGCCATCTGGTTGACCCCATTGGGGAATAATTTCTGGGGCCACATCTCTTCACTCTTTAGAGTCAGCTGGGCTCGAACTGCCAAAACCTAGTTGCCTGAGCCTCCACGGATGAATCTTCGACTTGTGCTGATGAGGCTAAGCCCAGCAGGTGTTTTCTTTCTGATAAGCATTTTCCCCACGTCTGCTGAGGGGAAGTCAGGGAGAAGGAGGGAACTAGTTTCCACTCAGAACTTACTGTATGAAAACTGCACGGACTTGGACAAAGTAACCTTGATGGACTGAAGTTTTTTCATCTTTTAAAAGTGGAATAGTAGAAACAGAATTTTTCAGTGTTAGCATAAATGGCATTTTGGGCTGGATAATTTTTTGTTGGATGGTGTGCATGTCCCTTGTATGGTAGGATGTTTAGCAGCATCTGCCCACTAGATGCCAGTAGAAAACCTACTTATGACAGGCAAGAAAGTCTTCAGACTTTGCCACATGTTCCCAGGGGACAAAATCACACTTTCCCATTGAGAATAACTCTAATAATATTTGCCTTGCAGAACTGTTGATAGTTTAAATGAGATAGTTGACATCGAGTGCTTATGATTATTATGCCTACCATGCTGTTGTTGGTATTATCACGCTGAAGGCCGCAGGAGTTTAGGAGAGAGACCTGTGTTGGGGCACATGCAGGCCCACTCTGTGCCAATAATGTACTGGAGCTGTCTTGTCCCGCTTCAAGATGCTGATACTAAATTTGCAGGAAATTTGCAAACCAGTGGTTAAACATAACCATGCTTGGTATTTCCGACAGTTGCAGGAGTACTTACACTAGGGCAGCTGGCAAGTGCTACATAGCCGAGCTTTATTGTTTTTGAGCCATTCAGCTACCACAGTGTTTTTTTGTTAATGAGCAAATTGACAAGATCCGATAGCAGCTCTATTAATTGCTGACATTTTGAAATGGCAGTGAACATAAATGATAGTTTGAAGTAGCAGGAACAACTATACAGTATTACCAAATTCCATGAGTTCTAGTGGTGACAGTCTTAGGTATTTGTCACCCACATTCAGATGTGAAGGAAAGGCGGAATTTCAATTAAAATGAGAGAAAAGAAAATGTGATCTTTTTTCCCCCATCTCTGCCCCCCTGAATTCTGTCCAGGGACCTCAGTTAAGAATTTCTGCTCTGAAAAAGTTTTCCTGCTCTGGTAAACATATTAGTGGGTACATATACATGAATCTGGCCCTTAGAAGCAGGGAGGTCTAGGTTTGGATGCTAACTCTGTCAGTCACATAGGTAAGTCTTAACTTTCCTCAGCTTTTGTATGGGGAACCTCCCTTCATTGTTAAAATTAAATAAAAGGAAGTATATGAAGTGCTTTAAGAGAGATCTGGCATCCGTGTGTGTGTGTTTTGAAGGGAAGACACTTTGTAATATCTCCTTCCCACCCCCAAGGGCCTGTGGTTTTGAATCCTCATGGCTAGTGACGATCATACCCGACTTTCCTTGCTCATCTTCCTTTTTAATTTCTGTCTGGATGAAATATTTGCTGTGTGCACACTGGGCAGAACAAATAGAATTAAGACTCACTTTACACAAATTGTGTAGCGAATTCCACATAAGTTCATGGCTGATTTTCCACCACATTTTCAACTGTTAGGAAGTGTTTTCTTCCCCTTCCTTACAGACCTTGGGACCCAGTGGGGAGGAGGCTTAGCCTCCTGCTCCTCACCATCCCCACAGCAGGGCAAGGAGGAACTGAGGAGCCCTCTTCAGCCTGGAAGCTTCATTATTCTCAGGCACAGGCCATTTTTCCAGCTCATTAGAAACTGGGCTAAGATAAAGGAGGGCAGAGCCATTAGGTAGCAATTTATATGTAAATGTGGAAGTTACCAGAGAATGGGATTTGGTTCCTATTCTTTAGGAAACAGTCAAGTTGGGACCTTCGAGAAAACATGTCAGCAGCAGCTAGAGCCCACACACAGCCCCTCTGGCTGGCTTCAGGTGTGTTCTTGTCTACAGCCGCAGGAAGACCCAAGCTTGCCCATACAGGGATGAGGACTTGAAACTTGTAAGTGGATTCTACTGCTAATTCTTGGTGACTTTTTGGGGTACCTCAAAGGAGGGAACCCTCTGACCAACCTGCAGTCTTACCTTCTTTTTTCTTCAGTGTGTGTGTATGTGTGAGTGTGTGAGGGAGTACTGAAAATGGAATCTAGGTGTGTTCGACCACTTAGGTACATTCCCAACCTTTTTTTATTTTGAAACAGTCTCACTAAGTTACTCAGTTACTTGGCCTTGAATTTGGGATCTCCCTGCCTCAGCCTCCCAAGCAGCAGGGGTGTGCTACGCCACCTGGCTCTCATTTCAGGGTTTTCAGCCAAGCTCGCAAAGATGATTTCCTTCGACCAAAACTTCAGCTGGGCTCCTCTGAACCCTCTGTAGGCCAGGCCAGCCTTGGGTTTTCTTTTCTATCTTTGCAGAACCCAGCTTGAGTAAAAATCCTGCTAAATCAGACTAAAGAACATCACTATCCTTTGTTTTCCTCCGATTTATTTCTGCAAGAATTCTGTTGTGTTGGTTTATAGAGTCTGTTACTGGAGTTTTGTGGCAAAAGCCTCATTCCAGAGGCCCCCGCATATCAGGCTAAGCCACCTGCCCCATAAGGCCAATCAAGGACACCTGCAGTGGTGAAGGGTGGAAGAGCCATGTTAGAGGCTCAGGTACAGAAGCTCCGGGTTTGTCTTTGAGGGGCTAACAGGAGCTTTGGGGCTTTATAGAGAAGGGGAACAAAGACCCAGGTTGGGGGATCTGCTTAGCTGATGGGGTAGCTAATTCTGATCACATCATGGTCTGGTTGATCAGTGGTAGGGAGAACTGGCACTGCAAGGTTCTGGGAGGGCTGCCATTACCTGAGGGGTGATGTGGTTGCCGTCAGGAGATTTCAGGCAGCTCCTGCCTTAGGGGGCAACTTCGAGTCTTTATGACACATTTGGTCCCACTTGAGGGGTGACTTTATCATGGGGTAGTCTGTGAGGCACTGTTTTTACTGAAATCCTAGGTGACTGCAGGTTTAGAACGATGGCTGAAAAGTTGGGGGAATCTGCTTGGAGGATCTGGACCTGGGTGCTGCTCTGAGATTTTTTTTTTCATTAGTGACTCTCATATCGGTGTCCTCAGTTCTGAAGCAAGGTAAGATAGGTTAGATACATTTAGGGCTAATAGACCTTATAATATGAACACCCATTCAGAAATTAACCTGCTGACATGGAGCTGGGCCCGGATCTGACCCAAGGTTCTGGGGTAAGAGGGAAACATACACATTGAAGGCAAAAATGCCAAATTTTATCCTGCTTTTGGTTACCTGTGTAGAGTCCAGCCTCAGTCTTTGTTACAAACCGCCTTTGGTCTTGATGTCTCCTTTTAGTAATTTTCCACCCCCTCTCCCCCCATCTTGCTTCTTGGATATAGATCTTCACTTATCCTTGTTGCAGTCGAGTTGAGTCCAGTCTTTTCCCCCTACTTTGGGGAACATTGAGTTGTTTTTGTAACTGTCTCTGTGGCCCCTCTTCAATCAAGTTTGTCTTATTGTCTTAAACAGGTTATTATGAATAAGTTTTTTCCTTTAAAACTTGACTTCTGGCTTGGAAGCTTGGAGCTGAGGGGAAAAGTATATTGTACACTCTGTTAATAAAGATCAAATTAAGTACTATGATGTACATGTGTGAAGGACAGACTTTAGCTAAAGTGCCCTCTGGGCTTGGTCCCAGGTCCTCTTATAAAGGTGCTAAGACTTAATAGGGAGGATGTTCTGCAGAAAGGCCAGAGCAGAGGCTGTGTCGGAAGCCAAAGTACAGTGGGGACCACTGGGTTGATTGCTATTTGGTCAGAAGCTTCTAACCAGCCCATTACCCCGACTGCTCGAGCATGCTAGGTAGACGAGAGGCAGCCTGTCACTTGGACGGGTGTAAGCCCTCTTCACCCTCCATGAAGAAGGTTTTTGAGGAATGAAAGGCACCCTCGCCTCTGCCAAATGGTCTAGATCTTCATGCTAGGCTATATACTTGGCTGGGGACTCTAGCCTTTGAACCTGACCCACAAGAATGATGTCCCCTGTTAAATGTGAGGTGAAGATAGGGCCCAGGGCCTGGGGGAGACATGTACCGGGGAGGCTGATCAGGTTCTCCAACCCATGTGCCATATTTTTGGTCTTTGTGAATG
The DNA here is from genome assembly GCA_004027205.1 of Ctenodactylus gundi. NCBI lineage: Eukaryota > Metazoa > Chordata > Mammalia > Rodentia > Ctenodactylidae > Ctenodactylus > Ctenodactylus gundi. Next base: position 37,836 of record PVKB01005392.1, read on the forward strand.
AAATGATCTGGTATGTATGCTTATAGAGGCTCTTCTGCTCTGTATGTTTTTGAGATTTATTGATATTTGTTGTTTGTGCTTTTTTTGTGGTACTGGGGGGTTGAATCCAGGACCTTCACACTAAGCTACATCCCCATATTCCTTTTCAATAATTTGTTTTGAGTGAGTATAAGTCAGCAAGTAGCCCAGGCTAGACTTGAACTTGCAATCCTCCTGCCTCAGTCTTCCAGAGTGCTAGTATTACAGATGTGCACTACCACATCCAGCTCCTTTTGTACATCTTAATTGCTTAGAAGTATTCTATCTTATGAGTACGTTACAATCTTTCTCCATTCTTCCGAGCTATTTTTGGCTTTTGATCATTACGAACACTCTGCTAGGACATTCAAGTGCAAGTCTTCTTTCCTGAGGCAATGTCAGTTTGGTCCTCACCTCATAGCCCAGGTTACGTATTGTGACCTCAGACAAGGCAGTTCTCCTGCCTCAGCCTCCAAAGTGGCGTATAACTCTTTTAATAGGCAGGTATTTTCCTTTCTTTTGAATAAATATCTAGGCGTTGGATGCTGGTCTTAGAGTAGGTATGTGTTTACTTACAAGACACTGATACATTTTTTTTCCCATAATGTGATCGTACAATTTTATAACCCATAACAATGTGTGAGTTCTGGTTATACTGCATTCTTAACAATCTATGCAGCCATTTGGTAAAAATTTAGAGCTATCTCTAAATTTGATTTGTGTTTTCCTGATAACTTCTGGGTGATGGGGAGCATCTTTTCATGTGCATACAGGCCGTTCATTCATGCATGTATTTTCTGTTGGGAAATTTGCTAACTCTTTTACCCATTTTAAATGTGGTCTTTAAAAAATTAAGTTGTAGTTGTGTTTTTTAAAAAATATGTTCTATATCGAGGCAATTTGTCAGATAAAAATATTTTGTATTTTTTTCTCCAGGCTTAGAATTGCATATTAAGTTTTTTTTTTTTTTAATGAGCAGAAGTTTCAAATTTGGCTAAGTTAATAAACCTTTTTTATAGTTACTGCTTTCTGATATTTACTGTGTGAGAAGCTTGCCAAAAAGCCTTAATCCTACTGATGCTCTGATTCGGTATGTGGTGTGTCCAACCTGTGGCCTGCACTTTTTTGGGATTTTTTTTTTTTTTGAGTGAAGCATAATTGTCTTGGGCTGCACATAAACTATGCATTATGATTAATGTATACAAGTAATGAGAGTTTTTTCTAAAATATTTTCTATTATAACTTTTTTTTAAAAAATGGACAAAACAAGGGTGGTCTGTAGGTTGAACGTGCTTGTCCTAGAGGTCTTACAACTTTAGCATTTACATTGAGGTCCACAATTCATCTTGGTTTAACTTTTGGGTATAGTATGAGCAGGTGAGGGTTGAGGATTAATTTTATTCTTTTCCATATTGAATCTTAGTTGTTCTAGAATCATCTGCTGAAAAGATTTCTCCTTCCTTGATCAGAAGGGCTTTGCTGTCTTGTTGAAAGTCATACCACCCTGTGAGTGTGGGTCTGCTGCTTGGTTTGGGATTTTATTCTAGAAACCTACTTGTCCATCTGCTCGTGTGCCGTCACCATAATGCCTTGATTACTGTAGCTTCTTAATAAGTTTGAAAGTCAGGCTGTGTTAGTTTTCCAAATGTATATTTATCAAGATTGCTTTAGATATTTGCATTTTGATATAAATTTTAGAATCAATTTGTCATATTTGTTAAATTCTGCAAAATAGTTGGGCTGAATTATGATTGGGATGGCTTCAGATGGATAGATCAATTCTGGCATGTTAATTGACGTGTTAAAGATATTGACTATTCCAATCAATAAGTTAGGTTATTTCTCCATTTATTTAGATCTTTAATTTCTTTCAGTAATATTGTAGAGTTTTAAATGTAAGGGTTTATAACATACAGGTAATATTTGTTAAATTTATTTCTAAGTATTTCATGTTTTTTGACAATATAGTAAATGAAATTGTTTCTCTAATTTCACTTAATTTTTCACCTGCTGGAACTTAAAACACAATTGATTTTGGTATACTGCCTTTGTAACATCTACAAGTTTGCTTATTGGTTATCATAGATGTTATAAAGATAAAAAGATTTTCTGTGAATTTCTGAATAATGACAGCTTTACTTCTTCCTTCCCAGTCTGTATGGCATGTATTTTTAGCTTGGCTCCTTCACTGGCTGAGAGTTCAGGGATGATGTGCGTAGAAGTGAGGAAGATGAATGTCTTTGCCTTATTTCCCCAATATTTTTATTTTAACAAATTTTGAGACAGGGTCTCAATGAATTACCCAGGCTGGCTTTGAACTTTGCAATCATTGTGCTACAGCCTGCTGAGAAGCTGGAATTACAGGTGTGTACCACCAATCCAGCCTTTATTCCCAGTTTTAGAGGGGAAAATATCCAGTATTGAACTACTGTTATACTACAGTATAACGTTAACTGCAAACTCTTTTTTTTTTTTTTTTTTTTTAAGACAGAGTCTTGTTCTGTAGTGCAGGATGGTCCTGAGCTTACTATGTAATCCAGGCTGGCCTCAAACACAGCAATCCTCCTGTCTCAGCCTCCCAAGTAATAGGATTACAGGCGAGCACCGTCATACCAGGCTCATGAGGTGCTGGGAAATCAAACTCAGGGTTGTGTGCTTACAAGGCAAGTACTTTAACGTCTGAGATATTCCTCCAGCCCTAACTGTAAGCTATTTGAAGATGACATTAATTAGAAGAAGGAAGTTCCCTTTTTATTCTGGTTTGCTGGAAGTGAGTTGTTTTCTCTTCTCTCTTCTTCTTCTTGTTCTTCTTTCTTCTTCTTTCTTTTGTGAGGCTGGAGGTTAAGCCCAGGGTCTTCACACTGACCTATATCTCCGGCCCATTTTTATTTTTGGTTTTGAGACAGGGTATCTCATAGTTACTAAGTTGTCTGGGCTGGGCTTCTACTGCGTTAGCCTTCTAGAGTGCTGGGATTACAGGCCTGTGCCTCTAGGCCCCGTTTCTTTTATTCCTTTTTCTTTTCTTTTCTTTTCTTTTTTTTGAGGCAGAGTCTTGCTCTGTAGCCTAGGCTGGTCCTGAACTCAGGATGGAGCCCAGACTGACTTTAACTCGCAGTAATCCTCCTTTCTCAGACTCCCGAGTGCTGGGATTACAGGTGTGCACCACTATGACCTGCTACTGTGGTGCTGGGAAATGAACTCAAGTACTTAGCAATCACTTAGCACTTGCTAGGCAAGCACTTTAAGTGCTGAGCCATTCCTCCAGCCCTGTTCCTATTCTTAATACATAAATATATATTTGAGAGAGGGTCTTACTATGTTACCCAGGTTGGCCTTGAACTCTTGGGATCAGGTGATCCTCCCCCTCAGTTTACCAAGTAGCTGGAACAATAAGCACCCAGCTTGTATTTTGTTTTAAAAAGACAAGTTGCTGATTTTTTAAAAACTGATTTTCCTTAGCTGATTTTCCTACTTGTATTTCAGTGAATATATGATTTTAAAGATCTGTTAGTATGATTGATGTCACTGGGCTTTTTCATCCAATTTGGGTACATTTAATTTGGCCATGATGAATTGTATTTTTTATGTATTACTAGATTATGTTTGGTGATCTTATTGAAGAATTTTTTTGCATCAAAGCTCATAAAGAATATTAGTCTCAAATTCAAATTCAATTTTTTTGTAATTTCATTGTCAGGTTTGTCATCAGGATTACGTTAGTCTCATAAAACAGAGATATTCTTATTATTTAGAGAATTTCTGTCTTCTTTCTGTCTGCCTTTCTTCTTTGTTTCTGGTATAGTTTGGATTTTAAATGGCTCCCAAAAGCCTCATTTGTTTATAACTGTGTGTTATTGGATGGTAGGGCCTGTCTGGAAGGGGCAGGTGGGTAAGGTTTGATCTGGAGGGACTGGGGCAATTTGTTGAGGTTGGAGATTGCATAGGGCAGAGATTTCAGGCGCTTGTTACTGGCTTGAGGGTGAGGAAGTGAGGAAGGGGCAACTGGGAGCTTAAAGTACTTGAAGGAAGAAGAAATATTGCTGCAGCCTCTTCCTGGGAAAGCTCACTGCTTGCTTCTGCTTCGCTTGGCTTCTGTCTGCAGTGGAGTGAGCGGCTCTCCAGCCTCTGCCCCATGCATGCCATCACCATTCCTGGCTGCCCATAAGTGGACTCTCTCTCTCTCTCTCTCTCTCTCTCTCTCTCTCTCTCTCTCTCTCTGTCTGTGTGTGTGTGTGTGTGTGTGTGTGTGTGTGTGACCTTCGGCAATGGTGGGCTAAAGAAATCTTTACTTCCTTAAATTGTGGATGTTGGGTATTTTGTCACAGCAACAAGATAAGTCACTGACAGAGCTTTCTCCCTCCCTTCCTCTCTCCCTCCCTCTCTGCCTTCCTTTCTTCCTTCCTTCCTTCCTTCCTGATTGAACTGAGGATGTGGGCGTGCTAAACTATCACTCTCCTGCTGAGCTAACACCCCCTGGTGCTTAAGTCCTTAATAAAATTCACTGGCAAAACCACTTAGTTTTTTTTTTTTGTGTGTGTGTGTGTGTATGTGTGTGGGGGAGTTTTATTGTATGGCTGTGTGGGAAGGTTTTAAATTCTGAATTCAATTTCTTATTAGATACATGATTATTTGTATTTTTCTATTTTATTTTCTGTCAATTTTGATACATTATGGGTTTTAACAAGTATGTCCATTTTTGTCTTGGCTGTCTATAAATAATTTTAGTATGAAATTATTTAAAATATTCTATTATTCTTTTAACAACTGTAGGAGTTGTAAGGATGTATATTCGCTAGCCTTTTATCACTATATAAGAAAACACCTTAGACAAGCTACTTAGGAAGAAAAGTTCTTTTAGCTCACAGGTTTGGAGACTGAGAATTCAAATGGCAAATCACAGACTCAGAGAGGAGCGGCCCTTAGCTGCAGCATCTCGTGGTAGAGGGCAGTGCAGGAGCAAGCCCATTTCGTCTTGGTGATAGGAAGTAACAGGGCTAGCTCGGCCAGGCTCATATTTTTCTAACAACCCTCTTGTGAGAACTATCTCAAATTGCCAGTAATATAAAGACCTCCCTCTAGGATCCACCTCTGCAGGTTCCACCATGTCCTAATACAGCCGCCCTGTGGACCAAGCATCTCACTACCTGAATCTTGGGGAGACGCAGACAGCACCCAAACACTTCAGGCTGTGTCCTCTCTCTCTCTCTCCTGATACTGCAGAGTTGTATTCTTTCTCTTCTTGGTCAGTTGAGCTATGGTTTATTAACTTTATTGATCTTTTCAAAGAATTAGCTTTTGGTTTGTTGACTTTTCTGTATTTTCCATGTTTCTGCCCTTATTTTATTTTTCCCATTTTTATTAATATACATGTATGTGATACATGTTTACAATGAACTTGAGTATTTTGTGCACATATATATCACATCAACATTACCATCCTTTCTCATTTTTGGCCCTCCCACACTCTCCCCACCCCGCCAAACTCCCATTTGGTTCTTTTTTTTTTTGAGACAGGGTCTCGCTCTGTGGTCCAGGCTGGTCCTGAATTCACTTCAGAGCCCAGGCTGGCCTTGGACTCATGGCAATCCTCCTCCTGTCTCAGCCTCCCGAGTGCTGGAATTACAGGTGTACACCACCATGCCCAGCTTATGTGGTGCTGGGGAATCGAACTCAGGTACTTAGCACTTGGCTTAGCGCTTGCTCAAGCGCTTTAACCGCTGAGCCATTCCTCCAGCCCTCCCATTTGGTTCTATAGAATGCCTGTATTCTGGATTTCCCAAATCACAAACCATTCTGCTCTCATTTTAATAATCCATATTTCTATTAACTTTGGATTTGTTTTGTTTCCCCCCCTAGATTCTGGGATAGAAACTTGGGTCATTTGTTTTATGATTTTACCTTTGATCAAATTTTTAAAATTTTAAACTCCCTCTCTAAACATTGTTTTAGCTGTCTTCTACAAGTTATGTGCTGTATTTTCATATTTGATATAGCCTTTTAAGATTTTTCCTATTATAAATGATTGTTTATAGGTTCATTGTTCAATTCCTAAATATTTTTTTCTGTTTACCTATTTGTTATTGATTTTAAGTTTAGCTCCATAGTGATCATAGTGAAAATACAGTTTATAGTATTTCAATTTAATTTATGGAGACATGTTTTCTAGGCTAGGATATAGTTTATCTTGATGAATATACTATGAGCTTTTGAAGAAAATGTGTATTTTTCCATTATTGAATTTAGTGTTCTATAAGCATAAAATAGATCAAAGTGGATTATGGCATTGCTCAGATCTTCTAATCTTGAATGAATTTTGTAAGTTAAGTTCTTTTATTAATTGCTGAGAGATAAGTTCTAAATTCTTTTATGTGAATTTTAGATTGCATCAGTTTTTGTTTTATGCATTTTGAAACTTTTAGGTGTGGTTTTAATTTTTATGTCCTTTGGTGAAAATGAGCCCTCATAAAATATCCCTTTTAATCCTTGTCTTGAGATCTACTTTCTTTGAGATTAGCCTACCTCATATCTCCCTCAGCCTTCTTGTGTCCTGATTTTATGTTGTATGACATATATTTTTGTCATCCATTTTTTACCTGTCTGTATTGTTAAAGCTTGGCTCTTCTCAGAATACAGCCTTTTAAAACTAACCATTTCTACTTTGTGTGCATTAGCTGGAGTGTATAGTTTATCAACAGGTAACATAATTGTGCCCATGATTTGATGTTGGTGTACCATTTTATTATTAGTTTGTCATATATTTTTGTTTCTCTCTTTTTCTTTCTATACATTCTTTTGGGTTAAATATTTTTAGGAGTCTGTTTTAATTTATTAATTGGCTTTTTAGCTATAACTCGATTTCTAAAAGTTTCTTAATGACTGTAGTATTTATTATTTTTTATTCTTAGCTTGAGGCCTTTATTCTACTTAGATTTAATATTTTACCACATCACAGCAGATTTAAGAGTCTTGGAATGACATAGCTGTATTTACTCCTCAACCTTTCTGTTAGAGTTGTCATATTTTGTGTCTAATATATTATAAACCCTATAATACATTTTCATCTCACTTTGAAGAGCCATGCATTTATAATAAGAATAATACAATATTTTATATTTATCTGCACATGGAACATTTCCAGGGTTGTCATTTCTCCTTGCAGACATGAGTTTCCCTCTGCCATTTCTCTTCACCTGATGAAACTTACCTAGTGTTCTCTGTAGTGTAGATCTGTTGGTAATAAACTCTCTCCATTTTCCTTCATTCAGAAGTGTGTTTTTGTTTCATCTTTATTGTGGTGGGTGGCCTTGAGTGACATCCCCTCACCATGATCCCTACCATTTGATAATCACCTTGTGTATAATCTCTTCCTCTATAGATGGGACCTGTCAATTGCTTCTGCTCAATAGCATATGGCAGTAGTGACAGGATGTCATGCCTATGATTATGTTACCTTGTAAAGCACTCTGTCTTGCTGGGTGACTCTAGAATCTCTTTCACTTGTTGGCTGTGAGCTTACAAGTTTCCATGAAGTAATTGAAGTCCATAAGGCAGGAAATTCCAGGCAATATCAGAATGGCCTCCATCCTTCTGCCTCAGAGAAACCAACCTTGTCAACAATCCGAGTGAACTTGGAAGAGGATTAATGGCCAATTCAGCTCCTAGCGAGGAATGAGCCTTGGGTGTCCCCTTGGTTGTGGATTTGCCGGAGAAGTGGTCCTCTGACATCTAATCCACAGGAATGGTGAAATCATTAATGTGTATTGCTTCAAAGTCACTAAGTTGTTACACAGTAAAATATTCAATTTTGAGATACAGTTTAGTGGATATAGAATTTTGGGTTGAGAAGTCTTCTGTCATCACTTTCATGATGTATTTTATTGTCTGTTGCTCCCCATTATTTCTTACGTCAAGTCAGAAGTCTTTCAAGTCATTATTCTGTAGTATATGATATGTAAATTTTCCTTGTCTGCTTTCTTAAGATTTTATCTTTGGTTTTCACCAGTTTAATAATTATGTGTCTATTAATATATGTGGTTCTTTGTGTTTTTTTTCAGCTTGGGATTTGTTGAGCTTCTTGAACCTGTACATTTATAAGTTTCACTAAAATAAGGAATTTGGTCATTGCAGCTGTGGCTGGGACAGGGACCCTGGTGAAGGTCTCTGTGGGTCACTGGTCATTATTTCTTCCCTAAAGTTTTTTTGTGCCGTATTTTCTCTTGCCTTTTGGGATACCCATTATACAAATGTTAAGCCCTTAGATATTGCTCCATAGATCACCAAGGTGTTAATAATTGTTTTTAATCTTTTTCTTTCTGTTCCTCAGATTGCATAATTTCTATTGATGTATTTCTAGGTTTGTTGATCCTTCCGGTACTGCTAGTCTCATGTTAAACGTATTCAGTGAACTTAAAAAGATCAAATTTTAGGGTTTTTTTTTGAGTTCAGAATGTCCATTTGTTCTTCTGTAGTTTTTATTGTTGAAATTTACTGTTTGCTCATTTATTAGAGGCATACTTTTTTGAGTCTTTAAGCATAGTTATCATGTCAACTAAAATTATTTTAAGCTCGGCCTGGTAGAGCCAGCCTGTAATCTAGGCACTCTGGGTGGCTGAGGCAGGAAGATTGCAAGGTTGAGCCCATTGTGGGAAATTTAATGAATAAGTGAGATCTTGTCTCGAAAGTAAAAATGGGCTATGAATGTAGCTCAGTGTGAAGGCTGTGGGCTCAACCCCCACTGCCCTCCCCTCCACACACACACACACACACACACACACACACACACACACACACACACACACAGTATTTTACATTGATTAGAACTTCTGAGATACTGATGTTGAGACAGAAGTGAAGATTTATCACAGAGTAAGACTGGTGTAAAGAAATGAGAGGACACAGGATTGAGGAGTAGGAGCCATTGTGTTAGAAAATATTCCTCATCTGATTTCTGCCGGTCTGATAGCAGAGCTCTGAGGCAACAATTGCCCATTAAAGAAATCCCCCATTCGGTAGAAATGGCTAAGCTTTTGTGCAGCTACCTTACTAGAAGCTACCCAGAGTAAATGGGGCTAAACATAGCTGTCTGGTTCTTTTTAGCCTTAGCTGATACGGTGGCCTTGAAATGTGTGAACCTGGCTACACTGAACTAGGTTTCACAAATTGCCTTACCTGTAAGTTTCTTGTTGGAGTTGACCACTGGGGAGGTCCTCGTGGGAGATTCGGAGGGCAGAGGTGAGGCAGAGCCCATTTGTAGTTCTCTGTGTTTGCTCTAATCCGCAGGCTGTTGCATATCCTTGAATGTCTGTCTTCCATCCTGTCGTGAATAACGTTTTAGTCAGGCAGCTCTTTTGTCTCCACGAACTGAACAAGCTATTCAAGTCTTCCCTTAGTTCAGGGAAATTTTCTTCTGGCCTGTGTCTTAATTATTCCCTGTCTTCTGACTCTTACTTTGTCTCCACCTGGAACTTCTGTTCTTTGCCTGTTCGGATTCGAGGATCTTTTCTCTAAATCTTTTATCTTTTCCCTTATGACTTTTATTTCATTGCCTTTCTTCTCTAAGCTTTAAGATATTTCTTATACTCAATCTTCCAGGATTCTGATTCAGGGCTCAATGATGACATCCTCTCCCTTAATTTATCTTTTTTTTTAAGCTCAAAATTCTTCTTTTAAGTTTCAGAGGTTCTTTTTGTGTTGCAGATGGATCTTAAAGCCTGGTATCATATTTTGAACATTCAGGTGTCCATTTGTTTGTTCGAACTCCAGTTCTGTCCTGTGGACGTGCCATCTGATTGTTCTATCTCACCCTCCTTTGGGAACCCTCTGTGATGCTGTCTGCTGCCTTATACTTTCTGCTTTTCAGGGTTTAGTTTTTAGACTGTTACCTAAACAGTAGAGCTTTGTAAAATCGAATTTATTTGTAAGGCTCCCAAACACAAGGCAGAAGCCCTGGGCCTCAACTCTGCCTTCCTAAAGATAGAGCTTAAGGGTATTCAGGAACAGAGCAGCAGGGTGGCCTGAGAGGAATAGGTGAGTGGTGGTAGGGAAAAGGCCTTGGTGCTCTGTGCAAGTGTAGTCAGACTTCGTGGCCCTGCACATTATGCGTGTTCAGACAGTGGTGGTGTTACCATGAGTGGAGATTTTAGTCGCTCATGTTAAAAGTTACCCACTGGACACCTGCATGGATCCTAACAAAGGGTTGGTGGTTCTAACCAGTCTGCGCTAGAGGCAGCTACTTCCAAGTTTTTGCGAAACAACTTAGACAGTTGTTACCAAGGTGACCATAACCAGAGGTGTTATCTATAGCAAAGCTGGTAGGGGTCTATTACTTTATTGTTTAGATAAGCTACTTCTAAAGCCAGTAATGAAAAAAGGAAGGAGAAGCAAGGGAAGCCACAGGGCTTATTCAGGTTTTCCTTTTGTTTCACGATCTGGTTGAGAAGTGACCTGGCAGACACAAAGGGCCTCTGACCCTGAGGAGCTGTGATTCTTGAGAAGCTGTCAGCATCCTTGGCCAAGTTATCCAAAGGAGGTCTCTCTGCTCCCTGGTCTCTGAATAGTCCTCGGGTTGCTTCAAGTAAACGGGCCATGTCAGCAACTTACCAGCCTTCTTAAGGTCAGGAAGGCTCAGCAGTCTCACACAGGGTGAGTGGATACTGAAAACCCAGCTTTTCGCTGGAATAGCCACTTTTGACTATTACGTCTAGTTAATTACCTAGGAAGCAGCGAGCCCTACAACAGTGATTTCTGCAGGAGCCAGGTCTTACTGTAGCCTGGAACTGGGATGGGAAGGCAAGGGAGTCCTTTCAGGCTCCGCTTCCCTCAGAATCCCCTTGTCAAAGCACAGCTTCCTACGTATTGAAAAACTTAACTTCCCAGGAAGCAAGGGTGGCCCAAAGATGTAATTAACCCATTAGTGAGCCATTTAGCAAGATGTTTAGTTCAAAAAAGTGTAGGAGAGTGAGAAACATTTATAGTTTCTTGAAGGAATACTGGAAAAAGATTGCCAGAGTGTATGGGAAAGAAATTGGCAAGCTTTGGGTTATAAACCTTTTGTTTCTATCTCTGCAGGGTAAAGTTCATTGGTCACTATCAGTTATTTTACGGTCACTATTGGTTGTCTGTTGGTCATCTACTCTTTCAGTTGCAGAGTTGCCAAATCAGGACAAGCTAAAGTACACATGACCCTAACCATCCATGCAATAGAGATACATGAGCCTCAAGTCTGAGCCACAGGTGGAATTGGTCATTTTATTTAATTCAATATATTTAAGGTTGTATTTCTAAAGTATGTGTTGCGGGGTTGAATTGTGTGCCTCACAAAGATGTGCTGAAATCCTGAGAATGACTTTATATAAAAACAGGGTTGCTGTAGATATAATTAAGATGAGGTCACACTGGGGTAGGGTGGGTCCTTCATCTAATGTGACTGGTATTCTTTTCTTTTTCTGCATGTGTGTGGGGGGGACAGGGTCTCACTCCATAGTCCAGGCTAGTCCTGAACTCACTGTGGAGCCCAGGCTGGCCTTGAACACACAGCAATCCTCCTGTCTCAGCCTCCTGAGTGCTGGGATTACAGGCGTGTGCCACCACAGCCAGTTTAAGTGGTGCTGGGGTATTGGAACTTAGGGCCTTGTGCTTGCTAAGCAAGCACTCTAACCACTGTGCTATTTCTCCGTTCCCACTACTCTTCTTCTAAGAGAAAAGGATGGCATGTGAGGACACAGGCCCACAAAGACAACGCCATGTGACAACAGAGCTAAAGATGGGAATGATTTAGCTGCAAGCTAAGGAACAGCAAGGATTGATGGCTGACCAGGAGCGAGGAATGGGCAAGCAAGGGCTCCCCTTCTAGTTTTCAGAGGGAACATTGCTTGTTGATATCTCGATTTTAGACTTTTAGCCTTAAGTATTGTGGAGCAGTAAATTTCTGTTGTATTAAGGCACTCAATTTGTGGTACTTGGTTACAGCAAACTAATACAGCTGTAATATGAAGATTAGTAATGAGATATATAAACTTTTTTCTCATTGAGTCTTTGAAATCAATAGATATTTTATACTTATAGCTTATGTCAATTTAGAGAAACTGCTTTTTCTTTTCTCTTGAGGCATTTGGGATGGAACCCAGGGTGGTGTGTGTGGTAGGCATACGTTCAACCTCTGACCTACATGCCTAGGACGAGGCTTTATTTCATTTTTTTGGTACTGTCACAGGCTGGTATGGATTCTTAGCTACATGTAAAATGGAAATTAGACATAGACTGGTCCTTGAGCCAGCTGACTACCGCCAGCATTGGTGCCCTCTTCTTCAGGTCCCTCTATAGGAGAGCCTTCCTGTTAATGTTTCCAGTGTTTCCAATTATCTGAGGTTTTCTTTCTTTTGTTTTATTTTTATTTTATTTTTTCTGGTACTAGGGATTGAACCCAGGGCATTTACATTGAATTACATCTCCAGCCCATATATATATATATATATTCATAATGTTTACAATGGACTGGAGTATTTTGTGAACAAAGATATTATGTCAGTATTACAATCCCTTCCCTTCCCCATTTTTGGCCCTCCCATCCCCTCCCCATCCCCCCATAACTCCCACTATTACACTCATTTGGCTCTATAGAATGCCTGTGTTTTGGGTTTCCCAAATCAGAAAAAAATGTGTGATATTTAACATTTATTCTTCTGTATCTGACTTATTTTCCCATTAAAAATTACTACTTATTACCTCAGATTCCCACCCCTAGAATGGGCTTGAGTGTTCATATCTTGATACCTATTTTCTGGGTCCAGCACGATCCTTTATTGAGGGGGTATACCAAAAGTTCTTTTTTTTTTGTATGTTATTAGATTTTTGTTGAGATTCTTTAACATGGCTTCACCCACCAGTTCGTATAAGAGCTAAAACTATGAAAATCATAAGGCTAGAAAATGTGAGAAAAGAGAGAAGTTAAATTTCATAGTCCTTAGCTGAATACTGAAAGATAAATGTTTGTACATTCAAAAGACATTCAGGTTGTCATTGCATCAACCAGTTTTCTTTGGATAAACTTACATCCAAGACCAAATAAGTGAATCACTATGTTAAGCAAACAAGTCCATATCAAATTGCCACATTAAATGAACTTAAATTCATATTACTTAAGTATACTACACTTAAAGCAAGAGTGGCGTGCTTAGTTATTTCAGATTTTTAAATTTTTGTAAATTATTTACTCACATTTCAGTAATTATTAACATTTTGCCAGATTTGGTTTATCCTTTTACTTATCTATCCATCCCTAACTTCATGCACATATATTTTTAAAGATTTATAACAATTCCCCATGTTGAATATAATGATTATGTTTTATAAACTTAAATACTATTTAAAATAATTATGGGGGAAGATTTACAGATTTTATGAGACAGTTGGTATTGTTTTTAGAAGGATACCAATCAAATGATCCAAATGCCAGTGTATTTTTTTTGTTGTTGTTATACTTTTCTCTTTAGGTGGTTTCTTTCCTACATGTTTTTTGGTTCCAGCCTGTTTAAATTTTTTTTTTTTAAATTTTGAGAGGCAGTCTCCCAAAGTTTTCCACACTAGGCTTGACCTTGAAATCCTTTTGCCTTAGCCTTTCCAGTGTGCAATTACAGGCCTGAGCCACCAGAGCTGGCTCCGGTGAGGGTTTTCACTCGGTCTCTATAGAAATTATGAATTGGTAAAGCGCAGCTCTTTCAGTGTTAACAGCCCCGAACTTTGAGTGCCAGTGGCTCTCTGGTCTTTTGGTGGTCCCCGTGTGGCTGGAGGCCAGCATCTCCTGGGGAACTCTCCCAGCCACTGGGGGTGGTGGCTGTCAGCAGTTCCCCACTGCTGTCCATCATTCGCTACTGCCTGCTGCCCTCAGTGTGACCAGCTCTGGCTCATGTCTGCTTTCGGCGTCAGTTACCTTTGGTTTCATCAGCTCTCAGTGTATCCGCTCAGCATGCTCTACTTGAGATAGAAAACGTGAAAGGCAGTCTACTGCAGCACAAGGCGACAGGGCGCGTGCTGATAGAGGAAAAAGAAAAAGGCAAACTCGTGCGTGTACAGTGTCGTATTTTGTTCGGTCAAGAGTCCAGGAGGCTGCCAAGGTCAGAGTCATCTAGAGAGGCTGCCAGGTGGAGTCATATGGGACAGGCCTATATCTGAATCCTACTGTAGCTAAAGTATCTTCCAGAACAGCTGCTAATACAGCCTTGATAATAACTAATTATCTAATAAAAGCACCCCTTGGGGAGCATCCAGGCTTTCTCTCCCATCTCAGTGCTGAGGATTGAACCCATGACCATGTGTGTGAGAGGTAAGCACTCTACCCCTGAGCCACTCCCACAGCCTTTTATATTTCCACAAAGGGTTGTACTGTGTTGCCCAGGTTGGCTTCCAGCTTGCAAGCCTTGCCTCAGCCTCCTGAGTAGCTCAGATAATAGATGTGAGCCGTTGCACACAGCTAGAGATACTGGGGGAAAGAGGGCATCTGACTAGCAGTACCTGGAATAGGAGGAACACAGTGATTTTTTTCTCTATATTTCCAAGTGTTGGCCAGTTATCTTCAGAGAGTTAGACATTAGTAGGCCCGGAGACAGGCACCTGGGAGCTGCATGAAAAGCAAAGAAGATATAAAGACATGATTCTTTCCTCCCTCTTTGATTCTTTTTTCCCTTTCTTTTGGATTACTAGAGACTGAACCCAGGGCCTTCACACTGAGCTACATCCCCCAGCCCATTTTATATTTTAAAATTTTGAGATAGTTACGAGGTCACCTTGTGTGGGTTCAAACTTGTGGTCTTCCTGCCTCAACCTCCATGAAGTGCCAAAATTATAGGTGTGTGTCACCACACCTGGATCTCTGCTTGGTTAATCACTAGCTGGAGCTATTCTGCACACGAGCTTGTATTTCAGAATTTAGCTCAAGAGAAGGTAATGTGTTTTGAGCATGCTGGTAAGATCCAAGGCCTGTACAAAGTCCAGACTACTAGTGAGCGGTTAGAAAAACCTCAAGGTCTCAAAACAAAGTAAATGAAAAACATCCACCAGAGAGTAAACAGGGACCCATTTTCCTCTGAAGTAGCTCAACAGAGCCCATCTTCCTTGCAAAAGAACAAAAACTTGGAGGAAGGGAAAGAGGTTCCTCCAAAGACCTACTTATCCATGGAGGTGTAACCTGAGACCTAACGGTATAGCTGCCATTTTGATACTTGCCCACTGTCACTCTTAAAGTTTTATTCTCTTTCTTGCTCCAAAAATCTATTTTGCAATAAACTCTAGCTTATTGTGTATGGGGGCCTGAGTATCTTGACTGAATTCTTTCACCAAGCGCACGAAGTCTAGAGGGAATTACGGGTTCCTTGTGATGTGGTGGTGGGCACTGGCTTCCCAGTGACATTATCTTGGCCAGCGACAGTTCTGGACTTGAAGTAAAGCTGGTAGAGGAGATGCTAGTACAGAGGTGACAAGGTGAGAGCTTCCTGGAAGAAGCTGCTGCCTGAGGTTTTGAACTCCGTGGGCCAGGAGTGCCACTCACCTGTAAGGAATTGTCATTTAAATTTAAAAAGGGACCCCTCTGGTGGATGAATCAAGAAGGCACACGTGTCCTGTTTGAGCATCAGGACCTGGAGAGAAAGAAAAGTGGGTTGGGTTTCAGTTCCTACTGCTCCTTGCTAGGTGCCCTGGTACAGTGTGTGAGCTGTACAACCCTAGGTGGCAGCCTCCAGTGCAGAGCGACAGGGCTTCCCCGTGGCAGGAAGGAGGGTGGGTGTGAAGCGGTGGCTGGAACAGGAGTGGAGGGCTCTGTTAGATGACTTGATTTTCTGAGTAGGGAGAGTTCAGCTAAGAGGCAGGGCTGGAAGTTTTGAGAGAAAGGCGGGTTTAAAACAGTCTCCTTGGAGAAGACAAGAGAATGGACTAGGAAAAAAACCGGGGGGGGGGGGGGGGGGGGGGGGGGCGGGCTGTGGATCAGTGTCAAGCCCAACAGAGTTTTTGTGGGGGCGGGGAGTAGGAGTAGGCAGAAGTTAGAAAGTGAGCAGTGAGCTCACCAGGAAATGGAGCATCCGGAGGAGCTGGCTGGGAGGCGAGGGGACCATCTGTGGGCCAGATGCAAGACAGCCCCAGCAGCTTGCTTTCATCACACAGTACATGCCAGTCCCTATTCCAAGCACTTTACAAATATTAAGTCATTTGGTTCTTGATTGTTACTTCCGCTCAGCAGATGAGGAACATTAAGCACAGAAAGGTTAAGGGACTTGCTCGGAATCACACAGCTAGTAAGTGGCAGGGCTGGGAATTGACCCTGGACTATCTGGCTCTTGAGGCTATGTGGGAAGGAGGCTCTTGTCCCTGACTCCACTTGTGTCTAGTTGTGGCAGGACTTCCACTTTTCTACTAGGGGTATCGCGAGATCAGGATGTCAATTTCAAGGTTGGAGCAAGGCTGGTTTTTTCTTTTGTGACAGTGGGGATCTGGCCCACGATCTTTACAGCAAGCTACATCCCCAGCCCACTTTTATTTTTGATTTTGAGACGGGGACTTGCCAAGGCGCTAAGATGCTCAGGTTGGGCGCGAATTTGTAATCCTCCCACCTCAGTCTCCTGAGTGGTGCGATTCTTATCTGTGCCATTGGGTCTTGGTAGGAGGACTTTAAACAATTAAGTCCAAAAGGCAGTTGTTTTTGTTGGGTTAAGTGTAAATATTCTTCTGTCCAAATGCCATGTGTGCTCAGCGAGAATCTGGGGAGCACGAGTGAGTCTGTTTTCTGCTGTAGGCTCAGAAACAGCTCTGGGAGGCCTGGAGCCCGGGAGGTTGGCACCAGTGCTTGGCACCTTCCTTCATTAGTCTGGGGTTCCTGAAACCTTGATGCCCTGTCTTTACATGTAGAGCCCTTCCTTTGGGAGACATTATTTTCCCGTTTTTATTTCTATTTTAAATCTAGGAAAACATGCCCAGATCTCAATCCTCGTTTTGTAGAACACAGCATTTCCTTGATGCTATCAGTGGAATCTCTTCTGTCAGCCTCAAGCCATGTATAAGGAAAGAATCTGTAATCGCCCCTCCATGGGAATGAGGCCAGTTTCCATGACTAATAAAAAAGTAAATTCAGCATTAAAAGCATCAGAATTCCTAGGACCCCTAGAGGTAAATGGCTGAGGAAATCTGATCTGATGAAAACAGATCTTTTTTAAAAAGCAGGTTCTTTTTTTTTTTTTTAAACTCCCTTCCTTATCCCAGCACAAAACTGCACTTTAAAAACTGGAGGTTGGTCTGTCAACAAATCTCAGTTTAAGGAATTGGCTAAGAACCTGATTTTACAACGGGTGAATCCTGGCTGTTGTGATACATTCAGAGATAGTCTACCTTAGTGGAAGCTCAATCAGTCTGAGGGCAATGGTTTTGTAATTCCTTCAGCTCTAAATAAGCTGAAAAACACCTTTTTACCTCCTGATATCGGGACAACATACCCAACAAGCTGATAGTTTGTGATTAGCCTATCACCTACCTAGTATCAGTGGCCACACTTGCACATTGGTGCTGTTGGTGGCACAGGAGGCACTTCCCCTCCATAGTCTGGTCCCCACTGGTGTCTGCACACTTGAGGAAAGAGTCTTACCCTCCTTCCTCTGACGCCATGGGTTTTGCCACCAAATGTGTGATTTGCGGATGTGGAAACTGAGACTTAGAGAGAGGGGCTGCCTTGGCCAATGTTTACGGTGGATCCGCACTTGGAACACATCTTATGACTCCCAGTCCAGTGGGCTTGATGATGTATGTCCAAACACTTGGTATATGGTAATTACATCATTAATAAAGGAAGAGAATCTTAGAAATTTGCTCTCTACTGCACTTGAGGTATTTCCTTATAATAATGCCCAATACTGATGTGTCCTCTCTGCATATAATAACAATATATATACAGCTCTTATGGACCAGGCACCATTCTAAACACTGAATCATGCCCTCCTAATTGATTCCATCAATAACCCGACGATACATAAATGTTCCCAGTTCATATAATGTTGGGAAACTGAAGCCCAGAAATAAAAATGCCTAAAAACAAGATTCCCCCAATTTCTCTGTTCCCAATACCCTATGACCTTAGTAAATTTTTCACGATGCCTTATGACCAAGAGAGGTACCAAGTAGTTTTGTGTTTTTAGGTAGTTATGTCTAAATAATTTGCATTTATTCCTAGCAGCTTAAAGATCATTTTTAAAAAGTTTGCATAAATTGAGAAAAATATTATTCCTTCTCAAATAACCAGAATTACATACTAATGGGATATATGTGCCTGTTGGGTACTGCACAGCTTCTCAAAAAAGAATCTAATTGGATGTTGACACTGTCATTTCCTATGTACATTGGTTTCATATGGAGCTTTTTTTTTTTAATGACTGACAACTGAAAACGACTTTGCAGAGATAAAATGTCATCAAAAGCCTATGATCAGAAGGATACATTGTCAGTTCTAGTTGATGTTTCAACAGTGGCTGGTGTGGTTTGAATCTGGAGTGTACCCTACAAGTCTCACGTACTTATGAATACTGTGTACTGTTGGGAGGTGGGACCTAGCGGGAGGGGGTGGATGCTTGAGGCTTGACCTGGAGCAATGTATGCTGGTTCTGCCCATCTCTGAGACTTGTCTCTGTCCTGCTATGCAGTGATGACCTTGGTTTTTGGTTCCAGTGCCTGGACCCAACCTCAGCCCTGCCATGTGATTCCACCATTTTCTAGCTGGCCACCCATGAATGGACTGTGCCCTTCTAAAACTGAGCTAGAATAAATCTTTCCTCCCTAAAGATGTAGATGTTGGGTATTCTTTGTGCCTGTAACAAAGTAACTGAGACAATGACTTGAGAAGTAGTTCATGGGTGTCTGATAGATATTGCTGTTTCTCTCAAGCAAATAGAAGATGTCCTTCCCCTTAGGTGTGCTGCTGAGTCCAACAAGGGCTTGTAGGACCTAAGGTACTTGGACCTGACTGCTCAGTCTGCCATAGGCTGCCATAACAAAATATCTTAGGGTACCTTAGGCTAGGGGCAGAGTTCATTGTTGAAAACACTTGCCTAGCAAGCGCAAGGGCCTGATCTGCAGTATGACAAAAACTGGGCTGGGTGGCACATGCCTGTAATCTGAGCACTCGGGAGGCTGAGGCAGGAGAATTGCCATAAGTTTGGGGCCAGCCTGGGCTACATATTGAGTCCAGGACCACCCCAGACTACAGAGTGAGACCTTGTCTCAAAAGACCAAATCAACCTACCAAAAAACCCATAAAAAAACCTTAGGCTGACTGGCTTATGGAAATGAATTTTTGTTAATATTTTGAGGACTGCAAGTCCCTAATTAGGGTGCTTTTCCAGCATTTGAGTGTGTCCTGCTGTCAAGATAGTCATCTGACTGAGCCTGGATTCAGAGCAGAAGAGGACTCTGTGACCATAACAGGCGGTTGTAGATAAAAGGCTGAGGTAGCAGAGGGGAGGAGGCTTGATACCATTTCTGTAGTCTTGCATGGCTGGACAGCATGAGAAGGTTATTTGTGTGTTGTTAAGCACCACAGTTTTGTGAGTTTCCAGAGGACTTTGATTGAGATGCCTCAGTTTCCCCAGGGTCAGGCGCAGAGCAGATGTTCACTAATTAACTTCTGCCCCAACACCTGTGGGTCAGCTTGGGCTTTTGATTCAAAGGGAGGGCCACAGCACCTAAGGTGCTGCGGGCAGCAGGTTGGCAGAGAGAAGAGGCAGGCGGGGCACAGACAACCCTTTCCAAATTTTTTCTCAGCAGCTCTGAATTGCAATTTGTCCCAGAGAATGATCTGATGTGACTCAGCCACAGTCTGGTCTCCACCTTTAAATGCTGGGAACGGCATAAATCAGCACATTTTCCCCAAAGTAGAGTCTATATACAGCATGCCAGGCTGCTCGCCATAATTATGCCTCCAGCAATGATTGTTTTTGCTCCCTGTATTTTATTGCCAGCGTCATGGGGAAAGGGGAGGGGAGAGATCAGAGTTATAAGGATTGTGTGCATGGGGAAAGGGGAGGGGAGAGATCAGGGTTATAAGGATTGTGTGCAACCCTAAAGTAGGTGGCACCTGAGGCAAGAGTGCAGGTGGAGGCTCTGTCCTGTGCCTTCTTTTCCTCTCTTCATCCTCAACTTTGTCTGTGCCATAAGGCATCTGCCTCCAGGCTCTGTCCCTCTGCTCTGCATGTCCAAGCCCCTGCCACCTCCTTTATTTCTCTGCAATAACTTTCTTTCAGCCTTTTGGCTCTGGAGACAGGCATGCATGCACTGGAGACGGTCCATTCTGTGAAGAAGGACCCAAGGGAACCTGTGTGTGGGCTCCTGGGGAGCTACTGTGTGCTCTAGGCTGGGGTTAGCTACAGGTGGGCACGTGCTGTTGCTCCTTTGGATTCCTCGTGCTCTGGGGAAGGGCATGGACGGAAGGGAGAGAAGCAGGGGCCCTGGTTGCTCAAGTCTAAGGTTGCTTCTCTTTGTGCATGGAGCTGGAGAGGCAAGGAATGTCTGGAAATCTGGCTGTCACACTGCCGGGAGGACTGAGCATTGCAGTCTCTAAGAGTCACCTGAGTGTAGCCAGGCCCGTTGGGAGGTCTTATAGTGACAGCCGTTGTCACTCAAGCTTTCCCAGCATTCTGTTGAAGACTGTACATCTGTTTCTCTGTGGCTTTCACCGCAGACCTGGGGGTCATAGGAGAAGGAATTATATCCCCCACTGACCAGATGAGGAAACTGAGGCTCAGAGAGGTATGTGACTTGATGCAGGCAACATACCCATCTGTGGTGGAGCAGGGCCCAGTCCTGTGAGCAGTGTTCTTGCTGTTGCCCCATGGCTGACTTTTAGAATATATCTGAATGGTCTCAGTCTATTCCTTACACCTAGACTTGTTCCCTTACTGATGGAAACTTGGGTTACCCCAACGTTTTTGGCTGTTGTGAATATTGGCAATGTGGTGCTCCATGGCTCGGACTAATTCCTGCCTGTTATGGGTAGAATTACTATACCTTGCTGAATCTCATGCAACAAGGATAATAACATCATATGCCTGAGATATTAAATGAATAGATGAACTGGGATGATGGTGATATGGATGATGTTGATGATGACAATGACTTCTGGTGTGCCTGACGATTAATGTCCTTGTTGAGTGTCCTGGTTTACACACCAGACTCTCCTGAGCTTTGTGGCCTGAGGAGGCAGCATCTCTGTACCTGATGTGTCTTGGGGTACCAAGTCCATTTAGCCATCGTAGCCTCCAGTGAGCTCACATAGGCCCACTTCTCTGTCTACCTTTCCCGTTCAACTGGCTGTGGTGTTAAATACTGTTAATATTCTGGTGACTCTCAAATGTGTTTTTCTAACCATGATCTTTACTGAATTCCAGACATCCTTACCCAATTTACTGTATCACCAAACAGATTCCAGACCTGCCTGTATTTCTCTCTCTCTTTTTTTTTTTTTTTTACCACTTTTTGTCCAAGCTGTCCTTATCTTTCTTGCTCTCTTTCAACTTTTTTAATGAACATCTGGCTTGTTTGCATTAAACCTCTTTTGACTTTTATGATGCTTTCCAAAGGAAACATTTTTTATGAGTTTTGCTTTTGCTTATTTCCCCAAATTTTGATGTGCAGAACTTCCTTGCTTCATTTCCTTATTACTCCGTAGGTCATTTAGTGGTTTGCTGTTCTGTTTTTAAATGTAAAAGAGTTTGTCTATTATCTTTTATTTTTATTTCATTATGGTCAGAGAAGAGAATTTAATTAATGCTGATCTTTTGAAATTTATTTTGGTTTATTTAATGTGCCATGTGCGCATGAAAAAAATGTTGGCTGATTGTAAGGTAAGGGGTTGGGATGCATGTATTGACTTGAAGCTTCAAGTTCTGTCTGCTGGATCAGTTCTTAAGAGAGATGAATTAGAGGACTTCTGGTCAAGATGGTGGCTGAGTAACAGAGCTGCACAATGTGTTCTCATGGACCCACTTAAAAAGTTCAGAATTTAGTCAAAAAGTGCCTGTTCAATGGAGCTAGGACAGGGAGGAGCACCCCAACAATAGAAAGGAGGCCAAGAGAAGATCAGAAATCCTGAAGGAACATTGGAAGCAGAGGAAAAAATAGCAGCCTAGGAAGCCACTGCAGGCCGGATGCAAATGTCATGGAGCCACAGGCATCTGCAGACAGAAGAAAGCCTGGAACATCTGACCAAGCTAGGAGAGGAAAGACTGCCTCAGCAACTGAAAGGAGGCCATGGGAAGGTCAGAAATCCTGAAGACATATCAGAAGTGGAGAAAAACAGTAGCTGACTGGGTGCAGACCTGAGCTGCCAGCATCTACAGGTCACAGACAAAGGAAAGTTTGGAGTCCAGAACTTCAGATTGAGATAGCACTAATCTGAGAGAAGTGGGACTTAACAGCAGCTGGTAGCCCCAGCCTCCAAAAATTGAGCCTGCAGGTAGAGTATACTACAACTGCAATGTGAGCTCCCCTTAGAAAAGGCCTTCTGAAACCCAGAACAGAAGCAGTGCTCAGCAGCCATAACAAGCAATGATGTAAGCAGGAGCCAGTTTAAAAAAAAAAAAAAAGGGCCTGAGAGTGAACTGATTAGAGTAAAAGAAAGCTCAAAAGAGCACACCAGGACTTTTGGGGGTCACTCTTAAACAGTGCCTAGGAAGAAACTGGCATAAGAAGCAGTTGCAGAGAGGAGATCAGGGCCACAGAGCACTTGAACAGCTGGGGTGTAGTGGGAGCACCTCCGAGGGTATAGAGCCCCACCCTAGGGAGAGGGAAGCCAGGACAGGTGGAAGAGCTTTGCTGAGGGGGCCAGGTTGAACAAGACACCTCAGAGGCCATTGGACTGTTAGGTCCCCCCTCACTCCCTACTCCCAGCACAGAACTGAGAGGAATTGTGGCTTCCCCCACCCCACACCATCACAGCTGTTCAAAGAAACCTCTCACTAGGCCTTTAAAGTGAAGTACCTCAACAACAGAAACATGGGAAGAAGACAGGGCAACAGGGCACCCACAGAGATGCTGGACACCCCAGAAACTACTGTCATGGACCCTGAAATAGTGGAACTTATAGGGAAGGAAGTAAAAAAGCAAATACAAGCATCAAGCAACCAGTTCAAACAAGATATGCAAGCACTGACCAGTGGACTTAAAGAGGAACTTAATCAAATAGTAGTCATGTTACAGGCAAAGCTCACTGAGCATGTTGAAACCCCAAATAAAAAGTTGGTTGAGGTAAATGAAGAAATGCAAAATATGAAGGAACATTTTGACAGAGAATTAGAAAATCTGAAAAGAAATCTAGCTGAAAGTCCAGATATGAAAAATATATGTGAAAGCGGGGAAGATGACTTGAATATCATAAGGACAGAGTTTCAGACCTTGAAGGCAAGGCTGAGGAAACAAATTCTATAATTAGGCACAACTCCAAAATTAGAAATGAGCGAAATAGCTGGATACAACAGCTGTAGGATGACTTAAAGAGGATCAAACTCATAGGTGTGGGAGAAAAAGCAGAAGATAGCACCAAAAGTATAAAGAATTCATTCTCTGAAGTAATGCAAGAAAATTTCCCTAATCTAGAAAAATTAATTTTCAGGTACAAGAAGCTTATAGAACACCAAATAACTTCAACCAGCAGCAAGACTCACCATTATATAACATAATCAAAACTTGAGAAATACAACATAAAGAGAGAATATTAAAAGCAGCAAGAGAAAAAGAGGCATTATTCTACAAAGGCAAACCCATTCGAATTACTGCAGACTTCTAAATGCAAACTTCAAAGGTTAGGAGAGCCTGGAGCAAGATCTTTCAAGCTTTAAAAGATAGCAGTGTCAACCCAGGTGGTTATATGCAGCAAAATTACCCCTGAAAATTGAAGGAGAAGGAAAAATTTGTCATGACCAAGAACCCTAAAGAAATTTGTGACCAGTAGTCCAGTATTGCAGAAAATACCTAAAGGATTTTTTTTTTTTTTTTGAGACAGGGTCTCACTCTGTAGTCCAGGCTGATCCTGAACTCAAAGCACTCCTCCTGCCTCAGCTTCCTGAGTTCTAGGATTACAGGTGTGTGTCACCATGCCCAGCTTATCTGAAGGAATTTTTGAGAGGAGAGAGAGAGAGAGAGAGAGAGAGAGAGAGAGAGAGAGAGAGAGAGAGGGAGA
The DNA here is from genome assembly GCA_004027205.1 of Ctenodactylus gundi. Lineage (NCBI taxonomy): Eukaryota > Metazoa > Chordata > Mammalia > Rodentia > Ctenodactylidae > Ctenodactylus > Ctenodactylus gundi. The sequence goes on from PVKB01005392.1 coordinate 62,050, forward strand.
GAAAGAGAAAGAGGCAGCACCAAAAAACATGGAGGAAAGGAAAACATTAAAGAAAAAGTGTAACAAAAAATAGATTGATATTTGAATCATTTGGTATCCTTCTAAAACATTACCAACTATCTCATAAAATCTGTGAATCTTCCCCTATAATTGTTATTTTAATAGTATATGAGTTTGCAAGACGTAATAATTATATTCAACATAGGGAATTGGTTTAAAATATTTAAAAATATGTATGCGTGAAATTAGGGATGGATAGATAGGTAGACAAACCAAATCTGGAAAAATGCTAGTGATTAGTGAAATGTGAGTAAATAATTTATGAAACTTAAAAATCTGAGGTAACTAAGCATGCCACTCTATTGCTTTAAGTGTAGTATACTTATGTGATAAAATTTAAGTTAATTTAATGTAACAATTTGATATAGACTTAAGCTTGTTTAATGTAGTGATTCACTTAGGTAGTCTTGGTTGTAAGTTTATCCTAAGAAAACTGACTGATGTAATGACAACCCGAATATCTTGAATGTCCAAACATTTGCCTTTCAGTACTTAGCTAAGGAATTTGAAATTTAATATCTTTTTTCCTCACATTTTCTAGCCTTATGAATTTCATTGTTACAGTTTTCTTATGTAGACTGGTGGGTGAAACTACATTAAAGAATCTCAATAAAGATATAGTAAGATATAGAAAAAAAGAACTTCTGGCAAATCATCTCAATAAAGAGCTATGCTGGACCCAGAGAAGAGGCATCAAGATATGGCCACTGAGGCCCATTCTAGGGGTGGGAAACTGGGCTACTGTGTGGTAATTTGAGCGGTAAAGTGAGTCAGATGCAGAAGATTAAATATGTTAAATATCACATAGTTTCTCTGGTTTGTGAAACCCAGAACACAGGCATTCTATAGAACCAAATGAGTGTGATAGTGGGAGTTAGCGGGGAGAAGGGTGTAGGAGGGCCAAAAATGGGGAGGGAAAAGGATTATAATATTGATGTGCTACGTATGTGCACAAAATACTCAAGTTCATTGTAAACATTACATATTACATATATATTGTAAAAATTGTGGGAAAAAGATGAATTAAACACTTCAAATACAATTGTTACATTATTTATTTCTCTAGGCAAGTCTATAATTTTGCCATTTGTAATGAAAATGTATGCTTATAGGTGACTATTTGAAAAATCTGATTTCTTCCCCATGATCCTATTGAATTACATTTTGTGAGAGAGTACGACAGTCACCACGGCTTTTTTTTTTGGTTCATATCAATCTGACATGTGCTTTTTAACTCTTTCCTATTCAATTTCTATATCCTTTTGTTTTAAGCATTTGCTTATAAATACCACACGATTGAGTCTTACTTTGCTCATCTGGTCTTAGACTCAGTTATTGTTTGATTGATGAACATAATCCATTTATCTTACTCTTTGTGGATTTTGTTCTATTATGCCTCACTTCTATTATTCTATTTCATATCTTCCTTTTATTGTCCTTTGTGTTCCACTTTTCTCCATTGTTGATTTCAGAATTTTTTTCTATTAACTGATTAATGAATACAAAGTCTGACATACCTGTATGATGGGATATTATTTAACAATGAAAAGGAACAAACTTCTGCTAAAGATAATGGAGATAATTGTTAGAAACATTAATTGAGCTGGGGTCTGTGGCATAGTCTTTTGTTTCTTTTGCTTACAGCCATATCCACCAACACATAGCAGATGTTCAATAATCAGTGGAAAAGTTCAAGCAATTGCAACAATTAGATCCTGGATGAGCCTTATCCAATAAAAATTGAATGGAGACTACGAATAGGTAACTGAAAGTTACCTAGTGGCTACATTCAAAAAGTGAAAATCAGGTGAAATTAATTCTAATAATGCAGTTCATTTTAACACCATGTATTAAAAATTCATTCTGCAAATATTGACAAGATGTTTATTTAAAATTTAATTTTTGATGCAAATTCATTGAGATCTTAAACACAGTTTACATTTGCAGCACAGTTCAGACATGCCCCTTTGCAGGAGCACTCCAACCTTGGGGGGTGGTGGTCACCTCATTGGTCAACACAGCTTTAGAGAGCAAAAGACATCCCAGAGTCAGGTCCAGAATAGATTTTCTCCTGATGCCCATCTTTGTTGTGGGAAGTGGTTCTGAATCAAAACTGAATCTCTGATTTAAAAGTAACCAGCTAGTGATACAGTTAGAATATCACCATTCTGCAGTCCCCAGCAAGTAGCTGCTCTAGGTCATGGTCGTTGATGCTGTTACCAAGAGAGGAAAGGCCTCCTGATGGAGTACGAGGGCACCTCTGGGGTTGACAAAGAATAACAAAATTGTATTTGAGTCAACCTGTCGACTCATCTTCAACTGGCCGATTTACAATCGTAAACCCTGAGGGACATGGGAAAGCATACCATACCACAGAGATGTAACTCACGAAATCCACACAAGACATGTCTGTCCAAATGGCCAGGTTCTTTTTTTTTTTTTTTTTTGATAGATTGCAGGCACAAAAAACTGGGGAGACGACATTGTTTAAAAAAGACTCAAAAGACTTCAAGTCATTCACAGTGTATAGACTTTACGAGGACCCTGATGAATAAACTGTAGAAAAAATTCATGAGACAATTGATATTGAAGAATATTATAGAATTTTTTGTAAGAAGGTATTATAATTTTAAGATATTAATTTTAGAGATACATACTGAAACATTGTGAGAGAATAATATGATGCCAGGATGTGATTTGATGTGAAGTAAACCATGAGGTTAAAGCCTGCGCATTGTGTGTGGGGTGTATGTGTGTGTTGGAAAGGAAGCCAATTGACTATAAACATGAAACCAGTGAAGAAAAGGAATGATGCCATCTGGGCATTTATGACTTTGATTCTCAATACTTTTGTCTTTTAAGCTTCCAGAATAATGAGAGAGTGAGAGGTCGATGTATACTGTCCTTGGACAGTGCCTCCCTACCTCATTCCTGGGCCTGATCTACACTACTCAGAGATGCCAGGAGATGGTGCTGCCCTGTCCCTGCCGGTGGATGTGGGCCGCCTTCAACCTCCTTGTCTTTGCATTACTCCAGAGTTGTTGCTCATCCACACAAAGTGGGGTGCAGGCAGTGGGCACCTGGAGTTCAGTGCAGATTAGCCCGTTCACTCGGTGTGTGCTGTAGACCTCTCCTAACCTCCATTCTTCAGGACTGTGATGCCCCCTGAGCCATTGTTGTGGGCGTGAGAAGGCCTTGTCCTTTCTGGTTGAACCCAGTGTGTTCTCCTGAGCTTTGCCTTGATTTTGAGGTATGTATCTCACTTCTTGTGGCCTCTTCCACTCACGGAGACACAGCTTCTGCTTCTGCTCGGGTCAGGGGTACCAGTCCAGCTGCCTGCTGTGCCCTTTTTCTAAGCCCCCAATTCTGTACTCCCCATCTGGGTTGGGCAAGATGACCCCTGGCTAGGTCTCCAGGTGCCAGGCCTTCAGATGGAGTCAGAAGCATCTGACTCCATGGCTGGCCCCTTTTCCTAGGGCCCCATAGAAAACCCACAAGACTTGTATCGTAGTTCCATTCTGAGGAGGAACAGCCCTTCTCTGTCCCTGTGTCCATCAGAGGGTGAAAAAATGCTTAATTTGCTGAACTCTGGATTCCTGGTATTCCTGGTTCGCTGTCGGCCTGAGCTCCTACACTCCTCACTGAGGCCCTGGTAAGTTTCCTTGGCAGTCACTGGATCCTTTCACTCACTTCTTCCTTCACTTAAATATTTACCAAGCTTCTGCCCTGTGCTGAATACCCAAGGGGTCGGGTTGACCAGATGGTAATTCTTTCCTGTGCAGGCAGCATGCTGTGGGACATGCCAAGCAGGCAGAGATCCCAAATTCAGAGAGGATCCCAGGAAGGGCTCCTGGGGGCAATGGCACTTGGGGGCGGCGGGCGCCGGGGGATCGTGAGCAGAGCCACGCTGGGAAGGAGCTGGAAGGAGAGGCACCGGGGAGACGGCAAGAAGCTTGTTTGTTGGTACAGTCATTTAGAGAGGCCTCAGGAAGACGGCGGGAGTGACGAGGACTCCCGCCTGTCGTTTGGGTGGAGACCAGGTGCTGTGGCGATACCTGACTGGCACTTTGCGGGAGCACTTCTGTATCGGTCGCCCACACAGATGGAGCAGCGAGTCACTACAGCTTTTGCAGTGCTGCTCTCCGACGTCTGGAGGGAAACCCACTTCCCTCCCAGGGTGAAAGTGCCAATAATTGATGTTACCGAGAATGGGAACAGCTTCACGGGCCCGGCATGAAAGATCGAATCCCAAGCGTTCCTTCCAAGTGCCAGGAGTGCCTTGGTAATAAGGTGCCAGGATTTTAAAGCCCCTCTCCTTGGGCAGAGTGCCTCTCCATCTACAAATAGAAACTTGCTGAGAATCTAATTAAGAAGAGTGTACATAAAACTCACTGTTCCCACGTAAACAAATACTGAGCAAGATGCTCCGCTTTCATGGCACGGGCTTTGCCAGGAGGGGAGCGGGGAGGGGAGGTGCAGGCAGTGACAGGGTGGGAGGGACGACGACGAAGGATTCAGGCTGCAGGAGCTCTGGCTCCCTCCTTGTCCTGCTGCGCGTGCCAGGGCCTACTGCAGTATGCAGGCCGAGGGTCCTGGGACGCAAATACCCTGGGAGCAGGCGCTGGCAGATGGGAGGCTGAGGCTGAATTCTTAAACTTCTGGGCCGAGTCACAGGTTTGAGCTCCCTGTGCACACGGAGATGCTGGCCTGAGGACATACCACTCTTTGGGTTGTCACCTCTGCGTCTGCCTGCTCTTCCTTACCTCCTGGGGTCACCTTCCAAACGACTGGCATTGGAATCCTTGTCTCGGAGTCTGTTTCTGGGGGAAGCCAGCTCTAAAAAAAGACTTCATGTATTAAAATTTTATTTCGAGGATCTCAGCCCCCCGCCCCAGCAACAGAATGACGAATATCCTTTTATTGGCAAGGTTTTGCGCCGAGGGCTTCTTTTCTCACTTCCCCGCGAAGGTCTGTTGCTTTGGAAGGAGTGCTTGGAGTTCAAAAAGTTAGTTTGGAAGCTGGTGAGGTGGTACTCGTTTGTAGTTTCCCCTACTCCGAAGGCTGAGGCAGGAGGATGGCTTGAGCCCAGGCACTTGGTGGCTAGCCTGGGCAACAAAGTCAAAGTCTATCTTAAAAAAAGAAAAAGTACTTTGAGTTAATGGCCAGTTTACTGGGAAGTATGTGATGCCTCTGTTTCCAGATCTAAAAATTAAATGTGGCCCCAACTCTCTAAGTCACCAGGAAAGAGTGTGTAGAAATAAGGATGTGAGCATTCAGTGATTTTTCTCACATTCTTGTTCTCCTCCTCATAAGAGATGCTTTAATTTAGAAAAAATACTCAACTTTATTGATCTCAAGTTGTATGGTGCTGGGGGATCGAACCCCAGGCCTTGCACATGCTAGGCAAGTGCTCTAACCACTGAGATACGAGCTATGTTTTTATGGGACAATCATGTTCGATGTGCCAGGCGCCACTGCTCCATAAAGTGGCTGTCTTGGGCCCCTTGAAACTGGATTTCTGGCGAAGTTTCCATTCCCTTGGTTATTCATGACTGCAGTGTCCCCCCAAAGCCTCGTGTACTTGGGAGGTGATTAGATTGTGGGGGTTAACTGAATCATGCAGATTAATCTATTAATTTTCATGAGCTGTTAAGAGGCGGGACCTGGTTGGGAGGGGCAGATCTCTGAGAGTATGGCCTGGGAGAGTTTTTTTTTTTTTTTTGCCCCAGCTTCTCCCTAGCTGATCTGCTCCCATCCTGCCATGCTGTGAGCGCCTGCGTTCTCCCTGGCCGCGCTGCCATGGCATCCCTCCATGGCCGGCTGACGACTGGTGGCCTGTGGCCTGTGGCTGAAATGAACATCTCCTCCTCCAGGTTGTGCATGTTCGGTGTTGCGTCCCAGGGGTGAGGAGGTGATAACGGCAGAGAGTCAGGAGGTCTCTGTGCAGGAGGCCGCATGAGCAGAGCCTGGCGCGTTCCAGGGCCCGAAGAATCTGAGCAGGAGTGTGGTGAGAGCTGTAGGAGTAGGGCGGTGGCTGCAGGCAGAGTGCCAGTGATGCGGAGCTGCCATGTCCAAGATGAAAGAGGCTTTGGTGTTAGGATCTGAGCTGTGCTGGGTTGTGCAGTGGGTAGGGCACAAAGTTCTGCCTAGGAACAGAGCAAAAGTCCCATCTCAGTTCTGCCGCTTGCTCACTGTGTGCCTTTGGATCATGTTAACAGGCTCTGGGCACCTTGGTTTCCTTGCCAGTGTTATACTGAGGATAGTCTGTTCTCCCCAGAGGGTAAGAGGTTGAAAGGAAGAAGTCCGTCTCTTTAGGCCTACATCGCAGTCATCAGCCCACGGTGCCCAGTCAGGGACAAGGATTTGTTAGCAGTTTGTACCAAGATGCCCAGCATGGATTGAAGAGAGTTTGAGCCTGTAGAACTGAGCCCTGTTCCCTGGCATATATTTTGTTCATCACTTGGAACTGATGAAGATCTTTGTAAAAGAGTACCGTACACTGGGCCTTGAGGATCAGAAGATAAAGTTTAGGCAAAGGGATAGTCCTAAAGCTGGCTCTGGTCTTCCCCAAGGACTGGAGAGTGGGACTCTCTCCACCACTACCTGTGACACTGGGCGTGGCAGAGGAGAACGCTTTCTGCTGGTGTCCCTGCCCCCACATCCCGTGGGGAGTTCTCAGCTTTGGGGGGTGGTGCCTGTCTGGTGAGCGTGGGGACAGGACTGAGTGGCAGCACTCCAGACTTCTCACTCGCCTTAAGGCCCACGTCTCACCCTTTTCAGAAGCATCTGCAGTGATGTTCTCAGAAAAGCTGGAAGCCTCCCAACTGCCCACCCATCTTGGAGTTGCTCAGCCAACAGGACCAGCAGATGGGCAGTGAGCCCCACTCTGCAGAGGGCCTGAGTATGGTTCTGCGTCAACAGTTTGGGCATATACTAACTCCATGAAGTGTCCCCAGACTTGGGAGATGAGAGGAGCCAGAGAGAGAAAGTGGTAGAACAAGTTTGCATTTGTGCGGATGGGGAAACTGAGGCTCACAGAGCCAAAGCAAGTGGTTCAGGGTCACACAGCTGGTTAGTTTCCAGACAAACGTTTGAATCCCTGCTAGGTATAAGCCCTCATTTCTCATCTTAGCCAGGTACACCCACGTCTGCCTTTGGGGACTCTAGTGTTCTCACTGAACATCTGTCCATTACTCCATCCCTCCCTCCCCAACAAAAAAGCATTGATTCTGTCTCTACCCAAGATGCTTTTTTTGTGGGGAGGGGGATACAGAGGTGCATATTGTGGGGAAAGGGAGAACTGAAACTCCGCATTGAGGCAGGGATGTGGCTGGAGTCACAGCTGTTTTTTTAAACTGTTTTTACTTCTCTGTCCTCTCCAAAATGTCTACATTTTTACGTCCATTAAATGAATGTCCGTCCTCTAGTAAACAGGAAACCTTCTGATAGAGTAGTGTTCTTCCCTCCTTCCCATATGGGACTTTGCTATCAGTCTAAGATACCCCTCCTGGGCATGGTAGGGAAATCCAAGCGACCACTTGTGAGGCCATGAGTCCAGTGTAGCTCTGATGGTCCAGGGCAGACTAGAACTGTCTTCAGAGGCTGTAGGCCATGGGTAAGTGGAGAGGGTCACCTCAGAACAGAATCCTTGGGCTAGGTGTGAGGGCTGCAGTGGTCGGTTTCCTCTCTGCTATTTGAATGCTGTGGAATATGTTATCCTCACCTCTTGGTAGCTACAGGATGGAGAGGGCTTCTTGTTTCTTGTTGTGAGAGGAACACTTGTGGCAACCAATATCTCCAGAATTTGAAATTTCACAGTTTCAACTCTCATAGGAATGAATTCAGTTGTTACTTCATCTTCAAAATTCCAGGGAAGGCAGTCACTCTGAGCCAGTCAGCCATGAACAGGACAGCAAGGTCACAGTATTCAAAAATGATAACTTCTACAGTAAGTATGTGGATGGCAGGGAAGGCATTCAGCAAAGGTCTCCAGGGAGAGGGTAGCTGGGAAGGAAACAGCTTGTTTCTATGAAGCTTCATTGAGAATGCCTGTTTGGGTGTGGTCTGGAGACACTGGTGCCTTTACTCTGAAGGTCATCAGTTTCACTTTCATAACATCTAGTCAGCTTACATGGGCCTCTCTAGGCTCTGACTCTTTATTACTTCAGATGGCAAAGGGCCATGAAAACCGTGAGGAAGCTCTAGTATTGCAGTGCTAATGGTCTTGAAGAGACAGGCTGTAGCCTAATTCAGGCTTACTTGGAGCTGCTTTGTGCTCAAAGAGGCAGAGTAGAGCATGAAGAGTTGGTCTTTGATGTTATAGAGAGCCCAGGTCAAGTCCACCCTCTACTGTTACTAAATCAGAACCTGGGCAAGGTGGATAGTTTGCCCAAGACTCAGTTTCCTTGTTTATGATATAGTGACAAGAGTAATCACCTTGCAAGTATGAGAGACAATCTATAAGATTTTAAACTTGAATGTGCATCAGAACCATCTGCAGGGCTTGTTGTTGTGATCTTGGTCTCTAGAGTTACTGATTCAAAGGGTCTGGGGTGTGGCCTAATAATTTACATTTTTAACAAGCATTCAGAGGGGCTGAAAAAAGTGGAACAGAGGTTAAAGCACATGTATAACAAGCACAAGGCCCTGAGTTTGATTCCCCAGCACCACTTAAAGCTGGGCTTGGTGGTGCACTCCTATAATCTCAGCACTTGGGAGGCTGAGGCAGGAGGATTGCCATGAGTCCAAGGCGAGCCAGGACTACACAATGAGTTCAGGCCAGCCTGGATTATAGAGCAAGACCAAGTCTCAAAACGACAAAAACCACTACAATAACAACAAAAACCAAGCTCTCAGAGATGCTGTTGCTGGGACTCTGGGGACCGCCTTGGAGAAAGCACTGGTCTACACTTACCGTAGTTCTCAATAGAGCCAATTTGGTGACATCTCACCAGTAATTCCTCTCTGCGGGAGGGCATTTAGCTATGTTTGGAGATACCTTGTGATTGTCATGGCTTTCTGGGGTCTGAAGTAATAAAGAAAAGAGTCAGAGCCTGGAGAGACTCGTCAAGGCTGACTAGATATTACTGAAATTAAAGTGACGAGCCAAAGGCACCGATATCTTAGTATCATGGCTGAGGGGGAAAGGGGCAGATGGTGCTGTCATCTGAGAAGTCAGCAAGGATGCTAGACATCCTATTGTACGAGTAAGCCCTCCCCAACCCTTATCAGGAGTTTCTAACCTAGCATGTCAGAGTGAGGAAGCTGGGAAACCCTGGTGTACAGCCAGGCTCTGATTCCTGTCTCTGGTATCTGTGATAAGCTGGTGATGTCACTTCAGTTTTCTGAGCCTCAGCATTGCACAAAATTATTTCCAAGAACATTGGCAGATCTAACATTCAGAAACTTTAGTCAAAATATATTTATTAAGTACCAGCTATATGCAAGAAATAGTGACATTTCTATGCAAAACAGTTTTCTCATATGGAATTGTACACTTGGCAAACACTGTGAAAATGTGGTTGGGTTTTATATTGTAATGATCGCTTTTATAATTCTGCATAAATTGTACTATATTTTCTTCCTTGTCTCTGGTGGAATTTAGAAAAATGATGCTATGGCATCGTAGCTTTTTTTTGTTGTGTGCACTAATGACGGCTTTTGGGGCATGAGCTTGCTAATTGGTGACCATAACCATGGGCCTATGTGCAAACCACCATAATCAAAAATTTTACACTTGGTTAATCGAAACCAACCTTTTGTTTGAGAATAAAAATATGTATTGCAATTATTTCTGGTTGATAATTAGCCATATATTAATTAAGAGTAGCTGCTTGAGGTGGACAGTACAGAAGAACCTGGAGGGGTGGAACAGGCAAAAGCCTTCCTCAGGTAAGTATTTGGCTGTTCCCTTCAGTTTCTAAGCAGCTTTTAGTGGAAAAAAAATGGCAGTTCAGCTAGAGTGATCAATCCATTCCAGTTTGCCAGGATATTCCCTGGGTTTAACATACTCTGTGTTCCAGAAAATCCCTCCGTCTTGGGCGAAGGAGGTGGGGGTGGTTGGTTACTGTGAAGGCTCATTAGTAAGAGACACAGTCTCAAAGGACACCAAGCAGGATGGACCGAGCAAAGCTGCTGCTTGTTCAATGCTTCCTGGCGTATTTCATTCCTGTATAGACAAATGGATAGGTAACTGGAAGAATTAACAGGAAGAGAGGGATGATGGTAGAGAGGACATAGCTTGTGCAGAGCTTGTGCAAAGGCCCTGAAGCATTATAAAAGAAATCATGATATATTCATGGAAGGCTATTGACATGGGAACCTACATGATGAGGGGAAAGAGTAGAGTAAGGAAGAACTACGATTAGGGATTTTATTTTGAAGTCAGTGGGGCATACATGAATGGATTTAAATGGAGGGGTGACTTGATCATAAAGTATTTGCATTACAGTGATCACTCAGGCTGCTCACATAATGATGGGGAATGGGCTTCCTAGGAGCAAGGTAGAAGCAGAGAAGCATTTCAGGAAGCCATGGTAGTCATCCAGGAGATGGGTAGGGCTGGCTTGGCACACAGTGGTGGCAGTCATGGTGATGAGAAGGGGACCCTAGGAAGGGTTTAGAAGGAATTAGGAACCAAGAAGTATGTAGAAGCATAGCCACTAGGATTGGGGATGGGGGTGGGAGGGAGGTTGATGGACTACGGAGAGGTTTTGGGCATAAACCAGTTGGGTTGGTGGAGGGGCAATTAGGATGCCAGTTGGACCTATAGAGGTGCAGTGAGTGCTTGGCGCTGAGGTTGGTAGGGTATTGGAGACTTTGATTTTACATATTGAAAATGTGATACCTGGAAGGCTCCTAGTGACTGGGAGAATGGAGTTGGATATATAGTGTGGGCGAGGCTAGAGGAAGGGATTTGGCAGTTTTTGGTAAAGAGACTTGAATGCATGAGATGGAAAATGGGATGAGAAGAGATGAGGGACTTAGTTTGATTGCATTTAATAGATACTGAAAAAAAAAAAGGATTTAAGTGAAAGTGGTTTAGCATATACAGGGAGAGACCTGTGAAAATGGACATATGGGCCAGAGAACATAAAACTGAATTCTTTGCAGCTTCTCACCTGAAGAAGTGGTCTCTGTTACCTCAGCCGTAGGCTCTAGACTGGCCTTGTAACTTGCTTTGATAAACTGACCATGACAGCCATGAACCTGTGCGATTTTCATAGCTGCCTTTTCCTCCATGAGCATGTTTGTACACCCAGGTGAGAAAGACTGGCTAGACTATTAAATGGTGAGAGTCCATATGGAAAGAAAATCCTGGCCCCGTAGGCAGTACCAAGGCTCCAGGCTGTTGAGTAAGTTCGACTGCGACCGACCAGGCCCAGCTGAGCTGCAGTGTGACTGACTATGCAGGCAGTCAGCAGGACCCACAGGAGAGCCACCCAGGTGAGTCTGAACCTCAGAATCATGAGCAGACAAATGATGATTAGGTCAGGTCATGGAGAGGTTGGTTATACAGCAATTGAGAAAAATGGGAAGACAATACAGTGTTTATTAAAAGAAGTACTGCCGTTGGCACCTGGAGATTAGCTGGGAAGCCCCACATATGGTCCTCCCTTTACCAGTCCTCTGCTGTATGGCTTACCTATTGCTGAGAAAAAAAAAATTAAGTATTTCTTGCAGGTAAGTCCTTTGGGTTAGGATTTCTCAGAATGCTAAAATTGAGGTGTCAACTGAGTATATTTTCATCTCAGGGTTTGACTGGGTGAGGATCTGCTTCTAAGAGACCTAATAATGGGTGTTAGTCGTCTAAGACCATCATACCAATTATGCCAACTGGATGGTTTAAAACAGCAGTCTGTCACAATTGTGGAGGTGAGAAGTTTGCAACCAAGGCACTGATGTGGCTGATCTCTTCCATGCACTACGAGAGGGGGTCTGTCCTGTGCCTCTCCCCAGCTCTTGGTCATGGCCGTGATCTGTGGTGTTTCTTGACTTGCAGCTGTGGCACTTTCATGTCTCCTCTGCCATCACATGGCATTCTTCCTTTATGTGTGCATGTCTCTATGTCTCTTTTCTTATAAGAACATTAGTTATATTGGATGAAGAGCTCACCCTACTCCAGTGCTGCAGTATGACTTCATCTTGACCTAATGTATCTGTAACAGACAGCCTTATTTCCAAACAGGGTTACATTGTGATGTAGTGGATGTTAGGACTTCAGTGTCTTTCTGTAGGGACACAATTCAACCCATGATTGATATCTAGGGACATATGTTCTATGCCACATGGATCTGCTAAGAGGATACCTTCCAATATGACAACTGGCTTCTCTCATGTTAGCACGTGAGAAAGAGACAAGTCCAGCAAGTTGCAAGTCTTGGTCTTTTGTAACCTAATCTCAGACGGTGTATCTCATTGTCTTTCCTGTAGTCCATTTTTCAGTAGTGAGTCCCCAGGCCCAGTCTTTCCTCATGGTGAGGCAATTACCCATGGACCGGGGGATGGGGATCATCAGGGCCACCTTAGAGGCTGCCTAACATACCCACCAGCAGGCCACGTTGCTGGTTTTCCACCAGATCCCATTTTCACTGATGGAGAGAGCGGTTCCTAAGTGCTTTTCTGGTTTTAGCACAGAAATTTTTCACTTTCTGTGTAATTTTTCCAACTTGGTCGAAGCAGGATAGATGGTTACCCCAGCGCAAACCAAGCCTGCTACACTGGCATGACTGAATCAAGAGGTACTGACGTGCCAAATCTCATAAGAAATGAGATTGTATACTTGGGCCCAAAATACCCACAGCTTAGATGCAGAATGGGAAAAGATGTGAAGTACCATCTCATTTGTGAGAATAAGTCAGGGACATTAGTTTACTCTGAGCTCAATCAGTGCCAACAGTTTGACATGGCTGTCCAAATAATCAACACAGCAGACCTCAGGAGGCATTTGTGGAAGCATTACTAAAGGACCAAAATTCATAACAGTGGGCAAAAGTTAAAACTACTGGGTAGCCAGTTAGCAAACTCTGGGAAGACTTTCCATTGATTTGATAGGATAAAACAGGATTAGACAAAAGTAAGTTCCTAGCATACTGGAAAAAAAGCTGAGTTGGTAGTAATTGCAGACAGGCAAAGGGACAAAGGGCACAAGAATCTGACTTAAAACTTTTCTAGTTTATTAGAGAAAGTTGTGAACATCTGAGACCCCCCAGGAACATCTGTATTGCTGTGGCAATGTAGCTGTTCTATCAGAGGGAGGGTGGCTGCTCTGCAGTCATCTACTTAAAGGGGCTCCTGAGGCATAGGGGAACATAGGCCTTTTAGCATTTTATTCTTTTCTGGTGTGGCTGTCCCAGATGCCGCTGCTTGAGCAATAAAATTTGAGCTTGCATCAGAATCACCTGGAAGACTTGTTGAAACACAGATGGCTGGAGCCCATCTCTGGAATTTCTGATTCAGTAGTTCTGGAGTGGGACCCAAGAATTTGCATTGCCTACATTTCTCAGTGCTGCTGTTACTGTCCTGGGAAGCCATTGGTCAAGGGTGATGAGGACCACGAAAGCTATTCTACAGTCCTATTAGAGGAAATAGAAATTTTTCTTGTCAACTCATGTATCTTTTTTCTAATCCACTGTGAAAAATAATGAACTTATGTGTGTACGTGGGGAAAGGAAGGGAAAAGGAGGCAAGAGAAGGTAGAAGAGAGCACGAGACCTTCTGGGATTCTTTCCATTTCTAACATCTCAGGATGAAAAGTTCTCTAATAGGGTCTTCTAATTTTTAGACTTCTTCCACGAATCCAGTCTTTATAAGCTGACCTCACTTTTGAAAGTTCTGTCTCCTTGTGGTGTCTGTATCTTCTCATCAAAACTCTGATAAGGAACATGGGCTTCATGAGTCTTACTTCTGCCTAAACTGGGTTGCATATTAGAATCCTGTGGGATTAGACAAAAAAAGTCACTACATTGGCTTCAAATGAAGTGAATTAAGTCAGGACCTGGGGAAATGGAGGGCATCGCTAGTTTTTAAAAAATGTTCTCAAGAGACTGTCCTTATATGTGAAATCAGAATTGTAAACACTGACCTGTTCTTGGTCTTAGAAGTGGAAAAAAATTCTATGCAGAGATAATTCTAGGTTTGTGGTTCCCGATCTTGGCTACGCATCACAGTCACCTGGAGGGCTTTAAAACTTGTCAGTGCTCAGGCAGCATCCCAGGCCAATTAACTTGGAGACTCAAGGGGTGGGATCTAGGCATCACTGGCTTAAGGAATTTGCCCGGTGTCTCCCGTGAGTAGCCAAGGCTGAGAATCACTGGCCTGGAAATCTCTTTGCATAAGGCCTGCCACTCTTCCAGACCTGGCAAGGGATGTTCAGTGTTCAGCTAGTGTTCAGAGACAATGCATCTGGTTCCCCTAAGTTCTTTCCTCTGAGTTGAGAGACACTAGCACAGCTAAGCAGTGCCCCTTGCGCAGACATCCAGCATTTTAGGGTTCTTCCCCCAAGCTCTAGTAGAACCAGCTTCTTCTCTGTGTTTTGCCAGCCCTTTGGGTAATAGTTGTTCTCTGCATTTGTTAGGTCTATTATACTCAGTGTTCTCTCTTTGTCCCTTTATTACCTAGGTAGCAAGTTTACAATGACTTACCAATTATTTATATTAAATTATTTCTGTTAATGTAAGTAGTCTAGTTCCTGTGTCATGGTCAGATCCTGAATGATGCATTGACAAGCTATGGTGAAGAGGCAGATCTGGAGCTGACATGGGGACAGTTTTTGTTCTTGGACCATAAGAAAAAGAACAAATGTCACAGAAACACTATTCACAGAGGAAACAGAAGAAAAATTTGCGAACGTGAAAGAATTATCTCTGCTTAGGATTTGTTTCCACCTCTGAGAACAAGGTGCAAAGGAATATTCAACTCAGAAAGGGTTACCAGGCACATTTGCTGCAGGGAAATGCGAGTGAATGAGCAAAGCATGTACATGTACTTTGGTGAAATGATGACATTTCAGGCATGAGGACAGAATCTGTTGAAAATTTGGGCTGAATAAGTATTGAGATGTCTTCAAAGAAAGTGAAAATGATCATGTAACTTCAGCTTCTCAATTCTAACTTTTGTTTCTGGATGAAAATCAAGCAATGAAGACAATTGAGGGACAAAGGATGGAAAACATCTTGTTAAAGTGGATTGTTTCATATTGTCATTTCATACTGTTTTCGTTACTTCTTCCTGGGACAAAATAACCTGACATCCACAATGTAAGGAAGGAAAAGATTTATTTAGCTAAGTTTCAGAAGGTCTCGCACAGTCCATTCATGGCAGCAAGCAATGGTGGAAGCACATGGCAGAGGCTGGAGAGCAGGTCACAGAATTGCTGAAGGAAGTCAAGGGAAGAGATGAGCAAGTTGACATCTGGAGTCTCAGGCAAGGCCAGAGCTTTCGCAGGAAGATGCTGTAGCAATGTTTCTCCTTCCTTCCTTGACTTAGCTCAAGCTAAGTTTTGGGCTTCTCAAATCCAAAGAGGGTGCCCCCACCCCCGCCCTTTCTGGCCCACATGTCAATAACACACACCTGAAAATGCTGCCTGCACAGTCCCAATCTCAACAAGTTGACAGAATCCCTCCAGGTCAAGCCCCAACCATCAACCTCTTTCATCCACACCCTACCTCCCAAGAGCAGTTATCCCACTACATCCGTACATGAGACTTTTTGGGGGATACTCCAGATCCAAGCCATACCATATATGTTACTCAAATCTGCAAAGATTTGGGAATTACGGTGTCCATATCTGATGGTGTGGGGAATAGGGAAGAAATGCTTGGAAATGAACTTAAGTCAACCAAGAGATGAGCCAAAAGAAAAAGAAAGAACTCATGTTGAGCAGCAGCTAGCGTCTCTCTCTCTCTCTCTCTCTCTCTCTCTCTCTCTCTCTCTCTCTCTTCCTCTCTCCCTCTCTCTCTTCCTCTCTCCCTCTCTCTCTTCCTCTCTCCCTTCCTCCCCCCTCCCCCTTTCTCCCTTCCTTCCTCCCTCTCTTTCCCCCTCACCCTCTTCCCCCTTTCTCTCCCTCTCCCTCTCTCCCTCTCCCTCTGTCCCTCCCTCCCTCCCTTTTTGGCAGCAGGGTCTTGATCTGTAGTCCAGACTGATCCTTGATTTGGCTAAATAGCCTAGGCTGGCCTTGAACTCACAGTAATCCTCCTGAGTTCTGGGTTTATAGGCATGTACCCCCACACTGTGATTACATGGTGCTGGGGAGTTGAACCCAGGGCATTGTGTTTGCTATGCAAGCACAAAACTGTTGAGCTATACCCCCAACTCCCAGATAGCATTTCTAATGAAGAAAGTGGCTGTATTGTGGTATATTTAGAAACTATGTATAAAATTAAATTTAAATAATCATGGAAAAATATTAAAGTGGAAGGTAGCTATTATAATTCCAGAAGCAAAATATTCGTAACTGATAGCCCCATAATTTAAGAGACAAAAATTGACAAGCATACCATTGGAAACCAGATGGTAGAGGTAAGGAGACAGTGAAAAGTGGAAGGAACAGATTTTCTTTCATTAGAGGAGTTGACGGCTACTTTCTCATTTTTAAAGTTGATAGCTTCAGGCATGTAAATTAAAGGATGTCACTAAAACTCACCAGTAAAATAAAAACTATTCTGTTCATCAAATGAGCAGAAGATGGAGAAAATTAGAAAATAAGAGAGGAGGCCAGGCCCCATGGTGCAGGCCTGTAATCCTGGCATTCTGGGAGGCCGAGGTAGGATGATTGCTAGTTCAAGGCCAGTGTGGGCAATTTAGAGACTTCCTGAGACCGTGTGTCAAAACTGAAGCTATCAAATGGGTTGGGAATGCAGGTGCAGTTCAGTGAAGGCCCTGGGGTTAATACCGAGAGAGAGAGAGAGAGAGAGAGAGAGAGAGAGAGAGAGAGAATATGACCTAAGAAAATGAAATTAAGACCTATGATACCTGTTTTGAAAGTGCACGGACGTATAAAGAACATTAAAAATGTCTCTTGGTTTGGACAAATCCAGCTATATGGCGACTTCTAAGCCTGTGCTGGGAATGGGATCAGTCAGATTAGCCACAGATACAGCAGTCAGATGCTAATAAAAAGAAGGCAGACGTTGCAATGCTCTCCTCAGATGAAGGGAAATTAAAAGTAAACATTTGCTAAATGAAATTGGGGGTCACTTAGCAAACCGATGGAGTGTTTAACCCACAATCAGTACAAGTTATGAATGTAATGACACACGTGTGTGTGTATGTGTATATACATTATATGTATAAATAATGTGTATACATATATTTATGTACAAGTGTAAAGTTGAAAATACAAAGAAAAGTGTGCAGAAAAGTAATGAGTAAGAAGCTTGAAAGTATTTGCCTAATTCTTGGCAGATCTTATTGACTAAAATATAAATTCTGCTACACAGAAGGTTTAAGTAATGAAGTAGATGGAAGCCCTGCCTCTCTCAGGTTCTGGAAGGGGAGCTCATGAGTTCCCCTCTTGCGGTCCCTTCTTGTCCTCTGTAAACTGGGTTCTTGGATGAAGCAGGCAGCTGGTAGGAAAGCCAGTGTGGAGTCCCTTGTATGTGGCCTTCTGTCTCAGCACCATTCATGGTTGTACACCCATGGGCAAGACTCTTCACTTCTCTGAACCTGACTTCATTCATAAAATCGGAAATAATCCCTCCTCATGCAGAGTTCTGTAAGCACTAAATGATACTCTCAGGAGTAGGCAGTGCTTGACCACGGCAGACAAGGAGTACTTGCCTTCTCACAGGATGACAAACAGCTGGCGTCCTGTGAAGTCATTTGTGTAATTATCACGGAGCTGCACAGCCGTATGTCTGAGGCAGAGTTTCTCGCCCTCAGCACCACTGACATTTGGCCGAGTGATTCTTTGCAGTGGTCCGTGGAAGTGATCGGCAGCATCCCTGGTCTCTACCCGCGGAATGCCAGTGGCACCCTCTCCCAGGTGTGACAACTGAACATGATCTAGACATTGCCCAGCGTCCCGGGGGACAAAATTGTCCTCAATTGAGATCTCCTGGCACAGAAAAGAGATTCTGAAGAACGCTGTCCAAAAGCAGGTGAGCTTTATCTCTGGGCAGTGAGACTGAGATACACTTTTTCATGAACTTGTTTTGCATTTCTGAACACAGAATCCACAATGTACACACATTAAGGTGGTGGGTGAGCCACAGATGCTTGATGTTTTATTTGATTCGCATTGATTTTGTGTAACCAGAGGCTCAGATCTTCTTTCTTGTCCTGCACTCTGGTCCTTGTCCATGAAGAGAGACTTACTCAAAGCTCTTTTGTGGGTAGTTGCAGATGGCACCTCGTAAGAGCGCAGTAAGTGGGCATTTCCTCCCCCTCCTCTGGCTCTTGCTTGTGGCAGAGAATGAGGTGATTAGTACAGAGTCAGCTTCCCCAGGTTGAGCAGAGTGTGGTGGTCTTTGTGCAAAGATGCTATCAACTTCATGACTTATTTCAAAAGAGCAGACATGTGACATATTGTCAGAAATCGACCAAAGAAGCAGCCATTAGGCAGAAACCCACCTGAGTTGCTGTGCTGCTGTGCTTGTGGCAAAAGAAAAAAAAATCCCAAAGACCTCAAAAATAAAGCATCATCATGTTTATATCACAGCTCTGAAGTGAAAAAGAAATGTGCTGTTGAGTCTGATTTCTCCATTATCCTGTCGTGTTCAAATTTTTAAAAGGGATCAAAATTCCATTTTTCCTAAAGAAAGGGAGCCACAGATTCACAGATTTCATTACCAACTTAAAACAAATTGAGCAAAAAATTAGGGGGAATGTGTTTTTTTATACCCAGCAAGGCCTCCTTTTAAAACCAGCGAACATCTGCGCACTTAAGTACCTTCTGTTAAGGTCTCAGGAAGTTGGATTCTGGAATATGGGTGAGTTCATTGACTCTGCCTCACTTTCAAAAACTGAATAAGAAATGAAGAAATCATCCTTTAGTTAAAAAAAAAAGTGTAAAAAAAATGATGCATCTGCCAGAAAAGTTTGGATGGGGCATTTAGATCAGAAACAGATGCTGAGCACAGTGTAGGGTTGGAACTGGGCCAGACTCTGGGGCAGCGCTTGGACTTTTTCTCCCAATCAAATAAATAACTAATTAAAAATCATGCTCTGTGTTTTTTTTTCTAAGTAGAAAAATTCTTGTTCACTCAAAAATTCTTATACAGGAGCCAGTAGGTATGTGAGGCTTTATTTCAGGTCATTTAAATATAAATTAACAAAATTTCAGTTCCTAGGTCATGTCAGCCAGATTCCCATTGTCAATAACCCTGTGTGGTGACTAGTTGTTTTCATCCATATTGGACGGTTCTACACCAGAGAACTTGGGAAACAAAGACAAACGGAAAGGAGAGATGGTTGAGTGGCCTTCTCTCCCCGCTCCACCCCTGAGAACCAGTGACATGTGATGGATTTCCTTCTGAGTGTGTTAGCACTTCGTACACAATTTTAAAATTTTCCTTACTGAGTATACCTATGGCACCTTCCCCCGGCCACCATGTTGTCTTTGTGTGCTGTACCTAACATTTTATCATGAGCATTTTTCCAGTTTAAAATATATTGTTTGAAAACATGATTTATAAGTTTTCCTGTGTGGAAACAATGTTTTCTGATTGTAGGAAACTGAAATAAGAAAAGAAAGCAAAATTCCCTTGGAATCTCACCAGTTGGTGATAAAACGATCTTTGACCATTTGGTGAGCATT
Organism: Ctenodactylus gundi; assembly: GCA_004027205.1. Lineage (NCBI taxonomy): Eukaryota > Metazoa > Chordata > Mammalia > Rodentia > Ctenodactylidae > Ctenodactylus > Ctenodactylus gundi. The sequence goes on from PVKB01005392.1 coordinate 81,866, forward strand.
TCTTTGGGCAGAAGAACACAGATGGGCAAATAACTAGATAGTCAATTTTATTAGGGACATTTTTGTGTCAGTGACTATAGAGATACATTATCCCTTGTACGAGCTGTGGGTTGTTCTGTGACACAGATGTTATGTTTGTTTTTGTTTTGTCTGATCAGTATTTCCTCTCTTCTGCAAAGTGAGTATCTTTCTCCTGGAAAAATTATGTTTTTCTCCATCCTTCTCTTTCTTCCTTTCCTTTCCTCTCCTCTCTCCCCCACTTCCTTCTTCCTGTATCTATTCTGGGGCCAAGCATATTGCTAGGGTAAGTGATAGTGTCATGGAGGAGGGTAGTTGAACTTCGTGCTCTCGAAGAGTTTATATCCCGGCAGAGGAGGCAGACAAGACATTGGCAGGTGGGAAGAAATCTTAACAAATATCTTGATTACAGATTGGAGAGTGCTGGAAAGGTGATATTGGCTGATGGCCAATGGAGGGCTTCAAGAGATGGCTTTCCTGAGGTGAGCAAGTTCTGCCCAGAAACAAAGAGGATGTCTACTGTATACTTGGAGCTTAAGGTGTGTGATAGTTACTGGGGCTTCAGCTGGAGCAGACAGCAGGAGAGGTGGGGTTCTGGGGGCAGAGAACTTTGATTGAGACAGAGGGGCAGATGCTGAAAGTTTTGGGAAGTCTTTGAGTATGGAGGTGAGTTTGCTTACTCACAGAGGGTCCTAGAGAGCATACATAGAGGTCTGGGACTGGGGAAGAAGAGGAGGGGTCAGGCTAGAGGAAGTCAGGAGGCAAGGCCAGGTGTGGTGAATCCTGTTCTTAGTGCCCCTGTTGGTATTGTTCCTGAAGAAGTTTTGCCTGGGGTATAAGTCCAGAGCTGTCTGTCAGTCAGCCGCAGGGCTGAACCTGATGGGAGGCAGGTGTCTGAAGAGCAGGGACCATAAGAACCTCCCGTGAGCAGCCTGTGTCCTACTGTCAGGCTATAGAGGGATCTGTCCAAGGAGTTACCATCGCCTTTTGTGAGGATGGGGGCCCCCACTGGCTGAACTTGTGTGGATTCTAGTGAGTTCCAGGATACAGACCAGGAACTGGCCCTGCTCTTGGCTGGGGCTGAGGACAGATCTTAATGCCAAGAGAATGGTGGCCCTGCCTTGTTGCTGTTTGCATCATTAATAGGTAAGTGCAAGAGGTGAGGTTCATGAGCCAGGAAGTCCTTGTTCAGATACCAGCTCTGCCACTTACCCGGGGTGATAGGGAGCCATTGCTTTGACCTAAGCATTATTTTCTTTCTTGGAAGCATTGTTGAGGGGATTCAGTAAGTTCAGACATTTGCTGTGTTCTGTAAAGTGCTATCCCAAGAGAGATGAGCAAGGGCCCTTGGAAGGAGGCAGAAGTAGCTTCCGAGCAATGGATACTGATTGGATGCATCTGGGGAGAGAAGTGTGTGAGATGCTCTGAAATGTCAGAGACCAGGCTCAGCATGTGGCATTTCCAAGTTCACTGCCCCAGGCTGAGTCATGGCGAGAATGGCTGAGAGGACTTGGGACTTCACACGTTTGCTTCTAGAGCTCGTGTCACAGAAGGGCAGTGAGGGGAGGCCAGGAAAGGAAGCCTCAAGGGTCACCTGCTCACTAAGCCTCCACTCTTCTCATGTATCTCCCATTATAGAAGGGACGGGCAGGATTTGGCTACAAGGTTGGAGCCGGGCTCTTGCCAGCCATCTTTTAATTTTTCCAGTACTCTTTAAGAGGCAGGCATTGTTTAATTCTCGTTTCATAGATGGGGAAGCTAAGACCCAATGGGTAAACCAAGTGAGCTTGAGTCCCCTAGCTCATAAATGGAGCTGCTAGGTCTTAAACTTAGGCCAGTCTCCTGGATTCCATAAGAAATCTCTTTCTCCCATGTGTTTCCAAGCTTCCCTCAGGAATGAGCTCCATGCTGTGTCCCTGTGTTGACCACATGTACATTAAATGCATCTTTCCATGTCTGTGTTCCACCAGCCTGGAAGTGAGTGTCTCCCATCTGGAAAGCCTTGCATGAAGCACAGGGTAGAAACACACGAATGTGTTAAGATAATGTGGATGATCTCCTACATAGTGCAGTTTGCTCCTCAGTGTCTTAGGAGTGTTTATGACTGGAGGAGTTCAGGCAGAATTAAGTCCTCAAGCATTTTGTCAGTCATGGACTTGCAGAGCGTGTAGGCAGGGGTAGGTTCTGTTCTGGTATGTTACCCAAAAATCTCACAGTTTGGGAAGGTGATTGGATCATGATGGGGTTAATTAATCAAGTGGATTAATTTATTAATTTCATGTGCTCTTAAGAGATGGGGCCAGGTTTGAAAGGCCAGATCACCGGAGGTGTGACCTGGAGGAGTAGATTCCTACACCCAGCTCCTTTCTGGTTCCTTACTGTTCCCTAGTCTGGATGGGGTAAACAGCTGTCCCTGGTATAGGCCCTCCAGACTATGCCCTGTCATCATTGCTTGTTAGGAAAGGGCTGAGACCTCTGAACTGTAAGCTGTAGAAAAACCACTCCCCAAGTTGTGGGTTTTGGGCCTTGTGTCCCACCAATGAGAAGGCAGGTTCCAACAGGGATTTCAAAGAAATCTCCTTGGATTCGTCCCATAGTCCTGTGAACTTTCGATTATTATTCCTGTTGTATAGATAAGTATGCTAGGTCTCAGATTTGCCTAAAAAGTTTCGTCCAGCAAGAGAGCTGCAGAATTAGGACAGGACCCCAAGCTGAACTCCACTTTTAGGGCTGATTATCTGTCTTGGCCCCACTTATCAATACTTAGCAAATACTTGTTGGGAGGGGCCTCGGTTGTTCTCAAAGTGTGCTTCTTGGGCTAGCAGTAGCACCTGTGACCTTGTTGGAGATGCACATCCCCAGGCCTCACACGGATCTGCTGAGTCCAAAACTCCCTGTGCTCTTTTGAGTTTTCCAGGAGGTGGTGTGGCCCTTGCCTGCTCTTCTTGGAGGGCAGGGGAAAGGGTGACCAGTGACCAGGGAAGCAGAGCTGGGAGGGACAGCCTGTGTTCATGTAGCTTGAAGGATGCCCAGCAAACAGATTCAGGCTCTGGTTAAGGCCCAGCACTGGAAAGGCTGGAGCTACTGGAAAGAAAACAAGGGCAGGATTCTTTCAGCCTCACAGCTTTTCAGTAGCTACCTTGTCTTTTCAAGATGGTCCCTATGAAGGGTGGTTACTCCTCTGACTACCTCATTTTTAGATTTCACCTTGAAAAGAAAGGAAACATTACTAAGTTGGGCCAACTCAAGGTCCCCAGAAAAAACATGATCACTAGAGGTGTGACCACTCTGTGTGAAAAGGACGTGAACCTGGACCAGATATTCAGATTTGATTTCTTCCTCTCTAACGTCTCTTGCAGAATAGTGAATGGGTAATGACAAGACTTAAATTAGGATTTCTGAATCTTGGTGGATCCAGGCTGTTTTTGTTTAAGACATTTTCACTGAGCTATAACTTACATAAAATCATAAAATGCACAGTTCTTAAATGTGATAAAGTTTTGTTATTGTGTACACCTCTGTGACCAGGGGACGGACACACACACACACACACACACACACACACACACACACACTTTCTATCAGCTTCCCCTCTTCCCCTTCCCAGAGATAATCATGTTCTCTGTTGCCATATCTCTTCCACGCTGATTTTTGCTAGGGTGACCAGCATATCTGGTTTGCCTGGGGCCTTTTCCATTTTAGCACTGTGAATGCATTGGAAACCCTAAACCCTAGCCTGGGAAACCCTAAAATGTGTGATCGCCTCAGTCAGGCCTTGTGCTCTATGTCTTTCCTTTGCTTTGGAAAACGCATGACTTCCGAGGAAGAGGATGTTCCAGTCCCCCAGCTGCTGTTTCTGGACAGACAGGTCAGACATTCCTGGCTCTTTTGACACTATCAGATAGAATTAATGCTTTCATTTGTAAGTAGAACAAGGAGGCAAGAGGTATAAGTGACAAAGATAGTGCACAGTGTAGAGATGTACTACTCCAAGTGTGGTCTGGAGACTCAACAGCAACTGCCTTCTTGATGGAAAAGTAGCATCTCAGTGCCCCTGCCCGCCATCACTCCTCCAGATCCACTGAAGGGTCTGTATTTTCTCCCCTAAGCTTGGAATTGAGCCCAGAGCCTTGGGTATGCTAAGCACATGCTCTTCCATGGAGGATGTCTGCATTTTAACAGGATTTCTGGTTTGTTGCATGCTCAAGTTTTACCTCTTATAAGAGGTTATGTCCTCCTTAGTACCCTGGGGATGAGCTCTTGCCTCAAACTGGCCAGAGTGGTCAGGAGTTGTTGCTGGACTTGTAGCCCATGCCTACGGAAGGGTTTTCACCTCATCGTGCAGAGATTCTGATGAATTATTGAACCAGGTGAGAATTCCCATCCACCTCTCTAGTGTAGATTGAGAGATGCATTCAGTGCATTAAGCCCTTTCCCTTTTTGCTCAAATCCAAGGTCATCTCTAGTGAGGCCGGAGGGCACGAGGTTTTAGTTTGCATTGGATGCGCTCTTCCGCATCCCTTAAGGATGGAACCTTTTCCACACTTAGGCCCTTGCTCAGACCATGAATTATTGAAATCTGAGAAAGAACTACTTGGTCAGTCACGTAGGTTCTATGGGCCTGTGGGGGCAGTGCCTCAGAATATCCTCTGTTTTTCTTCAAGAAGTTAAAATAAAAGAAAAATACAAAAGTAACAAATTGACATGCCTACCTGTGGGATGGCGACTATGAAAATTTTGTCATTTTTACTTGAATTAAGTACTTTATAAAAGAGATAAAACATTATAGATAATGTATTTCATTTTCCCATTTTATACATACATATATACATATTTGATACACAATATTTACATTGAGCTTGAGTATTTTGTACAAATACATATGGTGTCAATATTACGGTCCCTTCCCCTTTTCCTTTTTAGCTCTCCTGCACTTTCCCCATCCCACCAACTCCCACAAGCACCCCCATTTGGTTCTATGGAATGATGATATTCTGGGTTTCTCATATTAGAGAAACCATGTGATATTTAACCTTCTGCATCTGACTCACTTCACTGAGCATGATGGTCTCAAGTTGCATCTGTTTGCCTGCAGAAGCCTCCAATCTATTTGTTTTTATGGAAGAGTAGCACTCCATTTTGTACATGTAACATAATTTGTGTATTCATTGATCTGTTGATGAATGTTTTGGTGTCTTCCACATTTTTGCTACTGTTAGTTGCACTGCTATAAACGTGAGTACACACATATCTCTGTTATAGTTGCTTTTAACTCTTTGGGAAAGATACCCAGAAGAGGAATCACTGGATTGAATGGAATATCTGTTTTCAACCTTTTGAGGAATTTCTGTACTGCCCTCCATAATGGTTGTACCAGTTTATAATCGCATCAGCGGTGTAAAAGGGTCCCTTTTCCTCCACAATCTCACTAGCATTGATTGCCGTTCAAGCTTGTGATATATACCATTCTCTCTGGGGGTAGGATGATACCTTTGTGTTATTTTGATTTGCATTTCTGTAATGGCTAAGGGGATTAAAAGATAATGTTGATATAGATATACTCTTTGACACTTTAGAATATTGACCTTTACCGCTTTTTAGAGTCTGCACTGTCGTGACTTTCATGGCCACCTGTGCCTTTGAAATGATTTTGGGAAACCATTTATTTGTACCCACACATATATGTAATGAAGAGTAATACATAGCGTTATTTTATGAAAATGTCTTTCAGTATTTACAGATTAGCTCTGGGTCTCTTTACACCTTACTTTTTCATATAGGGCCACTTTTGAACTCTATTCTTGTTGATACTTTAAAATCTAATCTATTCATTTCTTGTGCTGCAAGTTATTCTGTCTTGTGATTAGACCATGTTTTGTTTCTCATTTGCATCTTGTTGCGTATCAAGGCGGTTCCTGAGTTTTCATCAGATGCACAGTCTTGCAGTCAATACCCTTGCCCTGGACTTCACTGGGATCATGCAGGAGAGATTCTATGGGGGTATGTCACAGGGAGCGGACTCATTAGATGAGATAGTATGTGCACTTCCAGTTTTACTAGGTATTGCTTGTTGCTCTGCAGTTATTCTAGCAGCAGTATAGAAGGGTGTATCATTTTTTTCATACCTTCTCCAATGCTTGGTATCCTTAAATGTTTTTATTGTTGCTAGTTCCATGGAAGAGAAATTATGTATGTGACTGTTGGAGAAATGTCAACTTGAAGCAATCAAGAGCCATGCCTGGATTAGGGTTTAGGAACCACACCTAGATTAGGCAATTACGAACTAGCCTGGATTAGGCAGTTAGAAACCAGCTTGGATTAGAGTATGAGTGATTTGTGGGCCAGCCAGTGAGGGAAGAACACCCACCCGGATGTGGGGGGCCCAGCTCAGAACTCAAACTGTATAAAAGAAAGGAAGAAGAAAGATTGTTACAGCTTTTTCCTCCGGGGAAGCTCTCACCTACATAATTATCTATTGATGCTGACTTGCTACATGCTACCGATCTTTATGACAGATTTGCTCCACTCTCCACTTGCACCTGTCTACCACTGCCAATCTTCAGTTGTCAATCTTCAGTCTCTGGTCTTCACCATTGTCCTTCAGACAACCGAGATCCACAGCAGACTGTCACTGGCTGTCCTGCAGTCATGGACGCGTGTTCTACCTCATAGCTGAGCAGCCATCAGACCCTCCAGATCTCACATGTGTAGGCCACCATCTTGAACTATCTCTGTCCTCCGACTTGTAAGCCTTCCAAATAGATTCATTTTGTTATAATTTCTGCCAATTCTGCCTTGTGTAAGGACTCAAACTAATACAGTGTGTCTCTATGGTTCTGATTAAACAGTGGTTTCTTTTGGTTAGAAGAGAACTCACTTGGGTAGAATCAAGGCTGAGTTAAGACCAGCAGAGTATGAGTCTTGTACAGCTCTGCTGTCAACTTGGAGACTGAGCAAGCCCCCTTTCTTGTTTGGTCTTTTATGGGGCGTATGGTCTCTAAGGAGCCCAGCGTGGAATGGGCAGGATGCTTGTGGCCATGGCATTTAGAGTTGGCAGTGACAAGGCTTGCCTGGGAAGTTACTTCCGCCACATAGCACTTGTGCTGGAGTCTTACACTTACCTCAGCAGATGGTTATTGAATTGTTAAAAAGCATTCTTTATGGGAGTCAGAAGTGGTTTCAGGTCTGGTTCTTCCATTTCCTATGGTATGCCTGTGGATGGATGCATGTGTATGTGTAGGAGGGGTGTCCAGCACAAATCCACTTCAGGGGCAAGGAGGCCCAGACCTGGGAAGCCTGTGTAGAAGGTCATTTTCCTGAAAGAGACAATCTGTGGCCCAGTGGTAAGACCTGCCTCTTGCATGGCTCTGATACAGTGCATTCCCCGAGGTTCTTTCTCTTCTTGATTTTTGGCTAGAACGGTTTTTGTGAAGTAGAAGATGTAGCTTCAGCTGACATAGAGGCTCAACTGCCTGCCTGAGTGTTGGCAGGAATTTGGCTCAAGCACCTGGGGACCTCATGGGTAGAAATGTAGGATTGCCAGAGTTAGAAAATAAAAATAACTATCTTCGCATGAGGCATATTGAAAAAAATTATCCATTATTTATGTGAAATTCAAATTTAAATAGGCATACTGTACTTTATCTGGCAACACTAGGTAGGAGGTGAGATGTTAGTGCAAGAAATAACAGAAGATTGGATAGTCTGACTTAACAAGCAATATCTTCTCACTCGAGGTATACAAGTGAGGGTTAGAAAAACCAGGAGTGGAAATACAATGCAGGTGTCAGAAGGTTTTTCAGCCTCTGAGGGTAGATACTAGATGCTGCCTGTAGTAGCTGTGGGCATCTTGAGTGACAAAAAAAGGCCCTTAGCACCTCCTTCCTCCATGGCAGTCAGCCCTGAGCTGGCAGTGTCCTTCAAAGACTGACCTCTGTGAATACTGTGCTATAATGATTCTCAATATGTGGTTCCACACTCAGTGACATCAGCATCTTTGGAGATGTGCTGAAGTGCAGACTCTCAAATCCTCCCCAGACCCACTGATTCAGAAGCACGGAGGGTGCGTCCCACAATCTGTCTTCAGCCCTCCAGAGGGTCTGATGCATGACCGTAACTGAGAACTGCAGGAATGGAGGGCTGGATTAGATGGCCCAAGTGAGATACTGACACCATCGCTTTGAGCTCCCGTTCTATAATGGAGAACTGCAGGTGGAGAAGCTGGGACCTGCATCTGGGACGAGGGATGGAGGGGTGAGGAGGCCAGTGCCCTGGGAGGTGCAGCAGTCAGGGGGCAGAGAAAACTTGGGAGATGTTAAAGAAATGCCTGTAAAAATTTATTTTTTACCTATTTGGGCCAGGTATTGGGAGAAAACTCAGCTTATGTCTTTAAGGAACTCCTAGTTAGGGAGATAGTAGGAGGGCTGAAACAGAAATGACTGCATAATCTAGACAATGGCAGGGGCAAGGAGGAGCTTACTTTGGATCGGGAAGGATGGCAGACGGCTCATGGCGAGTGGCATAGTGCTTCATCGAAACCTTTTTTTTTTTTTTTTTTTTTTTTTTTTTTTTTTTTTTTTTTGAGATAGTGTCTTGCTTTGTTGTCTGGGCTGGTCCCGAACTCCTTCTGCCTCAGCTTCCCTTGTGCAAAAATAGATTTTAAGACAGTTCCAGCTGCATGTGTGGCTGAAATTTGGAGATGGGCAGCTGGGCAGCTGACAGGACCTGGCCAAGGGTCTGCCCTTCTCTGTCCTGGATATGTGCACACCCTGTTTGAAACAGCAGTGAGTGCCCGGCTTTTAGAGGCATACCAGCAGAAGCTACAAGCCCATTCTAGCAGTGGATAAAAGAATTTCCTGCCTGATCTTACAGAAGCACTGTCTAGGACTGTCAGGCTGCTCTCAGGAACAGCTGAGGATAGCTGGGAGTTACTAGCGCTGGTCTTTTGGTGACAGCTTCTTACACCCTGTCTTAGTTACTTTTTCGTTGCTGTGACTCAGTACCCGACACCCACAAACTTAGGAAAGGAAAGGTTTATTTTAAGCTCACAGTCTGGCCATTCAGGGGTGGCCGGCAGCAGTCGAAGTACATGGCATAGAGAGAGGTGGAGGCAGCTTCCCTGACAAACAGGAAGACAAGCTGAGGTCAGCTGAGACTAGACCCCGTCCTCCAGGAAGGCAGGTGCAGCTTATGTATCCTTTCAGGTCTCCGCCCAGTAACCAGTCCCTCCTGCATCAAGGTGTGGCCACTACACACCGTTAATCCTAACTTAACTGCCATCCACCCCTCCACAGCAGACCGCAATCCACCAACATTACGTGGTTACATCAAAATACATGAGACTTTTGGGGGACACTCCAGATCTTAACCACAACACACCCCATTCCAGTAAAGTAACCATCCTCTGCACGGGACTCATAAGTGGGCAGAGAAGTGAATTTAGGAGCCATGCACGAAATAGGTGAAAGACAAGAGGGAAGAAGGAAGCGTTCAGCCCAAGCCCTGTGTGTTGTCCTTTGCCAGGAGAAGCTTTCTCTTTATTGTCTGCCTGTCCTGAGAGGGTTCATGGATTTTCTAGAACGTCCCATTCTTAGCTTATGGGTTCTAGTGGGCATCTCTGTGGGCAGCCGTGTGACCCCTTTTCTCTCACATTCCTGTTCTTTGTCAGCAATCCTCATGTACCTTGCCTCTAAGGGTGGCTTTGGGAACTACTGGGTTTTCAGGGGATGGTGAGAGCTGAGGCCATTTCTTTTCAATGGCATAGCTGCCTCCGTGTGACTGTGAGCAGAGACGCTTTGTTGGCAGCCAGTTGCTTGGCATTGGGAAACTTGGCTATTGTCACAGGCTCTGTTCTGGTAACACATAGTTGGCACTAGCGAATTTGGCTTCAGTATTTTGTCCGGTTTGTTAACAGCCACATTAACCTCTACCTTCCTTTTTCTTCCTCACGTTTCTGGTCTCTTCTTGTGCCTGCGTACATTAAATTTTCACTGTTGTTACTGTTAAGTCTAGTAACATTTGTACTGCACTTAGCTGCTCCTCCATATCCATGGGGCATTAGTTCCAGGACCCACCAAGGTCTCAAGGTCCTCAGATACTCAAGTCTCTTATAGGAAATGGTATAGTATTTTCACATAACCTGTGCAATCCTTCCATGTACTTTAAATCAACTCTAGATTATGTATGGTACTAAATACAATGTAAGTAGTTTTATAGTATATTGTTTAGGGAAAATGAAAAGATAAAAAGATCTTCACACATTCATGCAGTTAAAAAATTGTCTGCCCAAATTTGGTTGAATTCTCTGATCAGGAACCTGTGGATGTGAAGGGCTACTGTACTTCTCACCTGTAAAATGAGAGTAACAACAGACTGCTCCTGCCTGTAGCAAGAAGGAAATGATCTGATACACATACCTAGGTAGAACAGTGTCCAGTACATGCATACCCTCGAGAAACATGACATAGTTTCACTTTTGGTGCTAAGAATGATTTCCCTTGAAGAATGAAAAAGGTTCTCCTCACTTGCTGAGGATGCAGACATCCTGGGTGTGAAGGCGGGGGCATCATCTTTAGAGAATTTGAAGACTAATTAGTAAGATCCACAAAATCAATCATTTTTTATTATTCTAAACTGTGTCAGTGGTAAAATATTTTGCTCTCAAATATTTAGTTGTTACAAGATCTACGTTGCTAACGTTTTGGTAATATACATGCAAGCATCACATTAGCATATTTTAATCCTTCATTCTTTTTTAATACACATTATATTTAACATAGGAGTTAATTCAAAGACTTTCCTGTTATACACAATTGTCTCTCTACATATGTGGGCTCAGCAACTTGCATATGAAAGTAAGCTCCTAATGATTTAGAAGCTTTCAGGCTACTTGGGGTTGGCTCAAGTCGCCAAGCCCTCTGGTACTCTGTATTGACAATGATGTCCTTGTAATTAAACAATGAAGAAATCGAATGGGAGTTAACTTGAATTTTACCATTTCATATGACCACTTGGAATTTTTAGGTGCATTTAAAATTTCTACTCTTTTTTTCCCCCTTTTCACATACTCAGCAAGTACTCTACTAGTAGGCTGTCCCTCTAGCTTGAAGTGTGCTTAAAATTTCTGTCTTAGTTACTTTTTCGTTGCTGTGACTCAATACCTGACACCCACAATTTTAGGAAAAGGAAAGGTTTATTTTAGTTTACAGTTTCAGATGGTCACAGTACATTCAGGGGTGGCCGGCAGCAATTGAAGTACATGGCAGAGAGAGAGGTGGAGGCAGCTTCTCAGGACATCACACACAGACAGGCAGGCAAATGAGACTCATCGAGACCAGTCCAAGTCCCAGTCTTAGTCTCTCCTGCATCCGGGTATCGAAGGTGTGGCCACTACACACCTTTTGTCTTACCTCACAAGCCTTTAGTCTTAAATCACATGCCTTTAGTCTTAATTCACACGCCCCTAATCCCAACAACTGCAATCCACCCCTCCAGGACAGACCCCAGTCCACCATCATTACATGGCTCCATAGACAATCCATAACATTAAAATACATGAGACTTTTGGGGGACACTCCAGGTCCTAACCATAACAATTTCCTTCAGTGTTTATTTTGGAGACAGAATCTTGCTAAGTTAATTAGGGTGGCCTCAAACTGTGTTCCTCATGACTCAGCCTCCCGAGTAGCTAGAACTACCACCATTTTACCTGATTGTGTTTAAAATTTCCAACAGTGAGATGCAACATGGACAGTGAGCTGAAATATTTTTGTTGGTAAGTGCAAATTTTAGTTGCTACCTACAGTAAATATTTTACTGAATATGAATCATATATGGAACATTGAAATTTCTCTTATGATTGCTAGTTAAAACTCAAGAATGCACCATTATTACTAGAAATAATTTTGCTTATGGTATAGGGTGTAAACACACCGACTTTGGGCTTTTTGTGCACGTATCTCCTGCAGTGCACAGGTGGCTCAGAGAGGGAGGGCTTACTAATCCTTGTTTGTATTTATAATGATCTGTTAGTGTACAAAACTCTAAAATAGAGCTATATTCCACTTACTCTCATTTTGTATTTTCCCCATTTTTAAAACGAACGTAGTAGTTTAACTTGCAGCCTCTTCAGCTTATGAGATGAAATTCACATAGTATCCACAGTGAAATTGTTGCCTTTAGACCCTCCTGCCAGCATTACCACCAGTCTCCACTGGCCCCTATTCTTCAGAAAGTTCCCTGTTACCTTCCTGTGTGGACAACTGCTGCTGGTGGCCCTCAGGAGGAGCTTCTCTGGGGTCAGGGACATGTGCTGCTGAAGACAGCTAAAGCCATTCCTCCTTAGCCTCTTTTTTTGAGGAATAGGGCCGAGGTTACCATGAGAGATAACAGTTCTTGGAGCTCACAGACTCAAGCACCACTTGGGAGACACTGAGGAGCCATTGGCTGGCCTCCACAGGATAGCAGCTCAGGCCCTAGCAACTGACCTCTCCTGGCATCCACTTGGCTTAGGATGCTGCCAACTTTTTCCTTGACCTTCAAAGGAGAGGAAGTCCTTTGTTGCTCTGCTTAAGATCCTGTGCTTCTCACACTCTGAGAGAGCTTCAGGTGAAATTGCATCCTGCTGGTCCACAGTGACCAACCTTCTCATTAATGCTGGCTTTATCCGCTTTCTTCATTGCCCTGTTCCTTCTCCTGCTCCTTTGCTATGCTTCCTGGAATTCACTCTTATTACAATTTAGATCTGGAATATCCCCCAGAAGCCTCATGTATTTGAAAGGTGATTGGGTCAAGTGGATTAATCTGTTCATGATTTCCTGTGCTGTTAGGAGGAGGGCCTAATTGGAGGGATGAGTCTGTGGGGGTGTGGCCTGGAAGGCTATATTCTTGCCCCTGGCCCCACTCTTTGCCCTGCTCTGTCCTGTTGCTATGTAGTAAACAGCTTTCTTAAAGCTAGGCCGTCTGCCATGCCAACCTGCCATTGCCAGTCCAGCATCAACAGGCTGAGACCTCTGAACTGTGAGCTAGAATAAACTCCTCCTCATTTCCGTTGTGCATTTTGGGTGTTACATTTCAGCAGTGAGAAAATGACTAAGACATCTCCCGAGTAGACTGCCTGCACCCAGATCCTTGTCTCCAGATCTGTTTTTGGGTGAACTCAAGTCAAGGAATATGTATTTGCTTGTAGGGCTTTTGCAGGCAGCTGAGTCATATCTCAGCGAGTTCTGCATGTAGTTTGCTCAGATCAGTCTGTGCTGTTGCATGTTTGGCTGCTCTTTCAAGTGCTCCCTAGCCAGTCCTCCAGCCTTTTTGGCCTATCCCTCCCCCATCACATTATCCTTGTGATTCTGCAACCTCACCTCTATCTCCTGGAGACCCCAGGCAACATGCAGCCTCAGCAGAGGGGAAGTAATTGCAAAAGCACCTGCTGCCTTAGATAGTGGAGCAAGTGTCACAGTCAGCATGTGGCTTAATTGGATTAAAGGGGAAAAGTCCTGTGTCTATCTCCACAGTAGCTCATTGCCCTTGATAGGGTGCAGAGAGAGCTCATCCCAGAAACAAGTGTGTAGGCCAAGAGGTTGCCAGACTGCAAGCCTGGTTTTAGGGAGCTCCTTGCTTGGCTAATGGAGGAGTGGTGCATTTGGGCCTCTGTCCAGAAGCCTAAGTAGGAACTAGGTATGAAGGAAGAAGGATGTTGGAGGATGTAGAGACAAGTACTTTGGCCTTGAGTTGGAGATTATGACCCAGAAACCTAGAAGAAGGTCAAGTGACATAATCACAGGCTAGCAGGTGGTGATGGCTTGTAAAGCGTGGTCAGCGATGAAGGGAGGTCCTGTTATGCCTCTTGGTGCTCCAACCTCTCTTATTGTGGCATGACAGTGGCTGGATCATAAGGACCTGTCGGTGAGGCCTTAGGGTATATGCTGTGCACAAAGGTCATTCTTTCCTGCCTGAGGTGATACTTTAAAGCTAGTACCCACATCCTTCTGGCATATTGTTTCTGGAACTTTAAGAGAGGTAGAGGCTCCACCAGTTGTGCCTTTAGAATTTGTGCTTTAGTCATGAGTCTTCTGAGCTCTAAGATTGGGCAGAGGTCCAGCTCATCACAGCAGAATGAGATGTTTTCTACCTGATGACTCTTCTATAGTGAGGATTTCCTCAGGAATACCGTAGGGAGGAAGGATTCAGGTGTCTAGGGTGTTCAAATATAGAACAAGACCCCACTTCCATCTCTAAACAAGGGTGACCTGGAGGTTCCTTTCTCATCAGGGAAGTGGGAGGAGTAGAGGGAGACAGGGGTGGGTCCATATTGGGTGAAGGCAGTAGTTATGTTGGAGACAGAAAGGGCTTCCTGGTTTGTGATGTCCCAGGAGACAGCTAAGCACTAGGCAAGTCTTTGGTTAGGGAAACAAATTCATCAAAGATTGATCTTTGGTATTCTGATTTCTTAGGGTTCTTGTCACAGAAAATAAGGCAAAATAACTAGAGTTTCAGTCCAGTTGGAAAGAAAGAGCCATTGTCATATCAACACCTTGTAGGAATAGATCCTCTGTTGCAGGAGGACTTTGCAGCAAAACTTCCTGCCATTTGCTTGGGCAAGAAGCACTCTAGAAACACACTCTAGAAGATTTGTGTGTCACTGAGAAACTGTCCGTATGATTGGAGAGGTAAGAAGGAGCCAGATTAAACACAATCTTAACCATCAGTCTAAGGAAGTTAGGAGCTGTGGGCTTTGTGCAGGGGTCAGCTGGGATTCATGCAAGGTCACAGAATGGAGGCAGCACACAGTCCGAGCTGCCCTTTGGTGAGCAAAAACGAGCCGCATGTGCAAATTAATAAGATGTTCTGGAGATTGGGACTCAATGTTTCTGAAGCTGAGTGTTTTATCTAAAAACATTTTTCTGCCTGCTTGCTCTTCTGTCCCAGTGTAAATGTCACTTCTCAGAAAGCTCAGTCTCCGTCCCCTTCCTACCTGAAGTGATCTCTCCTTCATGCCCGTCATCATTTCCTCTAGTTCTGTTTCCAGCATTTTTTATGATATTCAAAGTTTCAAAGTTTTCATTTGTTTTCTTCATTCTCTGAGAGCAGGATCCATGCTGCTGCTGCTGCTGCTGCTGCTGCTGCTGCTTCTTCTTCTTCTTCTTCTTCTTCTTCTTCTTCTCCTCTTCCTCCTCCTCCTCCTCCTCCTCTTCCTCCTCCTCCTCCTCTTCCTCCTCCTCCTCCTCCTTCTTCTTCTTCCTCTTCTTCTTCTTCCTTATTTGAATATGATGCTGGAGACAAACCTCCCAGGGCACAGTCAATTGAGCAAGGAAGGTTGTTTAATATTGTTGTGCTACAAAAGGTAGAGTGAACTCAGCTTGTTGGAACAAAGGAAGGGTTTTTAAGCTCTGGGGGGAAAGTCTTGGAGGACATTTGAGGGGAGGTTAGCCCATGTATGTGGGTTTGCTCATTGGAGCTTATCAAATTGAGGCTTCCATCTTCCCACAGAGACTGGGAAAGAGAGATGCTATTGGCACCAATGTCTACACAGCAAAGGGATGGATCTCAGGTCCTTGCAAATGACATTGCTGAGTTTTAAAGC
The DNA here is from genome assembly GCA_004027205.1 of Ctenodactylus gundi. Taxonomy (NCBI): domain Eukaryota; kingdom Metazoa; phylum Chordata; class Mammalia; order Rodentia; family Ctenodactylidae; genus Ctenodactylus; species Ctenodactylus gundi. The sequence goes on from PVKB01005392.1 coordinate 97,464, forward strand.
TGGAAAAAGACTAGAAAAGATTGATATCTCAAAGGAGCGTTTCTGGTTGTTAGATTGCAAGATTTTTGAAGTCAGTGCTTTAAGAAAAAGAAAGCCAGGGGCTTCTAGTATGGAAGAAACCTGTCTAATGTGCAGTTAAATTGAGGGAAAGCTATAGTTGTCCTGGTCAATAACATTTTTCCCCGGGCTACCTTCTTCCCCTCAAGTCCTGGCAAAGACCCAGCAAAGACGAAGTGTGTTTAACATTACTATTTGTATCTCTTTTTAGTTGATGTCCATTTTTCTCTCTAGACTATGAGCTCTGTGATGTTAGGCATCATTCCTGTCTTGTTCATTTGGGAAAATGCAGCGCAGAGACTGCCTGCTTCCAGTATGAATTCTGCAAGGGCTACTGAAAGAAAGAGTAAATGGATGGATGGATGGGTGGATGGACGGACCGGTGAGGAGACCAAAGCAACAAGGATAATATCTGGCTTTTCAGCATAAAGGAAAACAAGCAACGCCCGTGAGGGCAGATGTGGTGATGATGTTGGCAGCGGAGGTCCCTGAGTGTGTAGAGAGGGGGAGGGAGGCTGCCCTGCTGGGTTCCTTGGGAGCTGGGGGCTCTGAGTTTGTATCTGTGCTGGAGATGATTAAGTGAGCCCTGCTGTGGCCTTGGAGAAGCTGTGCGTGCAGAGTACGCCTCTTACCTGGCCCCTGTTTGATTTCTAACAAGCCCCAGCGATCCTGGGATCCTGGGGGAATGACAACAGATGCTCTTCTAAGTTTGTTTAGAAGATAGCGCTGCGTGGAGGTGAGGCTCCCCGTCGGGGCTACCCCACGGGCCGATGGATGCTGGTGCATGTAACTACTTTCAGGGTCAAAGCAGCACAATCAGCTCTTCTGTTGGCAGCTGTCATTGAATAGGTTTATCGAGCGCCTGTGGGTGATTTGTTCCAGTGTTGGAGTAATTGTCCTATCAACCATGGGCTCCCTTGGGGGGAGGTGGTTTGAAGGAAGCATCCTGAATCTTTGTGATTAAGACTGGACAGCCTCCTTAATTAACTCAACATACATTCAGTGAACACCTACTATGTGCCGGGCTCTGTGTTAGGCTCCTAAGAGGAGGGAGAAAGTTCATGCTCTAAAGAATCTCTGGACCGTTAGAGGGAAGAAACAGGACCACCCTTCATCTCCTATACATCCCTTCTGATAGAGGAGGCTTTTGAGTGGGGCCTGGGGGGATGATGGGTAGGAGCGAGGGTGGGAGTGGGAAGTTGGTACCAATGACACTCTAAGGTCAGTTCTCCATGGGAAAGTACTTACACAATAAAGGAGTTTAGGGAAAACAGGAAGAGAAGGAGAGAAAAGGGAACACCAGATCATACAGGGGCTTGCAGGCTCATGCCAGGAGTCGAGGGTTTTATTCTATTCATCATAAGAAGCCAGGGGAAAATTTTAAGTTGAGGAGTGGTGGGATAAGACAGTGCCAAGCATCACAAGAGTAAGCATCGCAAAATGCTAACTGCTGCTCTCATTGCCTGCAGTTAGGAAGTCCTCTGACTGTGGCACGGGGAGGACTGGGCTGGGTGGGGGGGCCAGGTGGATGTGAGACAAGAGGGAGGAGGTTATGGCAATGGTCCAAACTGGAGACGAGAATTGTCTTGCTTGGCTCAGACGGTGGGGGGGGGGGGGGGGGGGG